>CAEGAF010151655.1:0-16401 GCA_903067075.1 Micropoecilia bifurca
AATGAATGAATGAATGAATGAATGAATGAATGAATGGATGGATGGATGGATGGATGGATGGATGGATGGATGGATGGATGGATGGACTGATTTGCTGATGTCACCTTTAGATCGAGGATGAAGGATTAAATTGTGGAATCTCTAGACCTTAAATTATCTTCCAAACTTTCCCAGACTGAGTATAAACCCTGTCCTCGTGTCCACTGTCCTCGTGTCCACTGTCCTCATGTCCACCTTCACGTTAAACACTTTGTCTCACCAGAGTTGAGCAGGATGATGGCTTTGAGGCAAACGAACTCCTCCGGTTTGAGTTTGAGCATGCGGAAGCGGGAGGCGGTGGCCAGCAGCATGTCGAAGATCTCCGTCATGCCTTCAACACAGTCGCCTTCATTCCTGGGGAGCAGAATTTACAAACGCATTTCGGTGAAACATAAAAGCCGCTGACGACATAACAGAAACAGAGCCTAAGTTCTGGTCTGTGGAGCTCCGTCAAAAGAGAGAAAAGAAAATCTGAGGCATTTTACTGCTATGAATCTATCCAGAGATTAAGAGCTAATGTACTGAATCGCTGCACTGCTCCATTTACTAGCAATGGCAGAAAAGTGAAGGGGAAGATGGATAATATCCAGTTACTTCAGTGCAGGATAAACTTGGATGGCACAAGGGCAGGGGAATGTGTCAGCCCTGACCCCACAGCATTTTAGTCATCACGTCCAATTGGCGAGGACACTCATTCAGGGACCGGGTTTTAGAGATAATACTCCCTAATACACTTTTGAATCAGATGGAGCCATCAGAGGGTAAAAGCTCTGTCTGCTCCTCGTCTCACTCTGCACTTTCTCTCCTCCTCCTGAAGGTAGGTACTGTGGTCTGACCAGCCTGTTTACTCTGAACATGTGGGGAAATGGAGAGAACAAGCTGTGCCTGCAAAGCAGAAAACACCCTTATGTCTCCCTGCATCTCTATTTTCTACTCATCTCTGTCCCTCGTTGAGATCTCCCTGCTTTGCTTCCTTTCTTCTCTTCTCTTCCCTCTCTCCACTGTTCAGTTTCCATCATTCCTTGCATTGAGGACTTTGATTAAAACCGGAGCTGTGCTTTCCAGCTCAGCCCTGTGATGATTAGGAGGGTTATTTTAGGTTAGGGAGAGGCTGCTCTCCTCTCCACAGGGAGCTGGTGATTAGTCTTCCACTCTGTGACAGATGTGTTGGGATGGCACAAAAGCTGGCAAGGTGCGAAATGGAAAATCTACAATGCTGATGTATCACTCTTCAAATGTGTCTGAGATGAAAATGGGAAGAAATGTGGAGGAGGGGCAGGACTAAAAAAAATAATTAAAAACAAGATAAACAGCCAATCCGTTGGCACACCTGCTCATCTAAAGTTGGTAATAATCCTCCCTACCTGTCCAGTATTAGGTCTTGTGCAAAGATGAGTTTTCCAGGGCAGTGGATTGACCTCCAGATGAGTCCGATCATCAGCACCTCCAGCCACGAACTCTCCAGCAGTAGAACCTGATCGTGGAGGGAGAGCTGCAGGAAACCTGCAAACAGGAAATACAAAAAAGATGAAAATATCATTACTTTCACCTAAATGTGCATCTCAACGAATTACAACGTCATTATAATATACTTAGCAAACTGGGAAAGCTAAGACGATGATGTCAAAGCTTTGTAAACTCCTGATTGGTTAATCGTGGTGAATCTTAATGGCAGGGTCACATTTTCGTCACAACCCATAAGTTGACTAAAATAAGCAACTCTAACAATTTAAAAACTTATCTTTGCTGCTAAATTATTGAATTATTAAATAGGAAAAGTTCCATTTTTTTTTTCAAAGTCAGACAGTAAGACATAATGTCTATTAAAATTTCTTAAATTTCTGATTCAGATTTCAAGTAATTTATGACTAACTGAATTAGTGAAATCATTCCACATAATTTGCAGGGATGCACTTGAGTGTCCTGTTGTGTAATAATAATGTTTTCTGTCCCCCCAACATCTTGCCAACTATAAAATTCAGACATGATCTTGTTTTTGAGCGGTGGATGCTAATCTAAATGAATCCAGACAAGGGAAAGCTTATCGCCGGCTCTCAGCTGTCTAAATTAACATGTAATTACAGCCAGTCTTTTCTAATTGCCCCCCTCTGCACCCTGTTTGGGACTCCTTTCAATTAAACCTGTGTGTCTGGGCTTTTAGTGACGCAGGAGGTCGTAATGCCTCAAAATCAGGATTTACTCTTCCTGTCAGATGAATGTGAGTTAGCGTGCGTTTTGCAGCTACACACCGTAGCTGCAAATGGGCTCGATGGGGTGCCGGCAGATTGACCAAACAATGCTCTCAAAGGTGATTACTGTAATTACCATCACCTTAATGGCTCTGCATTTGTGTGTGTTTGTCGTCGTGTAAGAACCCAGAACCACAAGGTTTGTCAAGTAGTGCATCATGATGAATGTTTACGAGGCGGAGAAATTTTGCAAAGAAGATCTTAGACACATAAGTAAGGTCATGATGCACTAGATGTGAGCTTACCTGTGGCTGTGCAGAGTAATTATTCATTTACATACACTACCATTGAAACAAACAGCTTCCATCACAGATAATGGACAAAGGTTTTATGACCAAACAAAAACGGCTTGAGCTAATTTGACCGCTATGACAAGAAGCACTGCGAAGCATAGTGGTGGTAGTATCATGCTGTGTGGTTGTGTCACAGCCAGTGGTGCTTGGAGTAACGAAAGAGGACTTTACACCAAATCACACAGTTGGCTGGTCTACCAGGACAACAATCATGTGCACATCAAGCATTGTTTTCAAATGCATAAAGCTGGCTAACATTAAGCATCTTGAACTTTTATTAAAAATGTGCTGATTTGGTTTCAAAGTGAAAGTCCATGGCTGGAAATCGACCAAGTGAAATCAACTCAAAGACTCACATATCCACCCAAACGGATGCCAAAAGGGCTTTGGTGGCTATTAAAAGAACGTGGTCAACAAGCAGCTTGCTGCGCGATGCTTATCCAAACACAAGTGTGGTTTTAAGGATTAGATAAAATCTACATTGAATCTAAATTTGTGTGCCCAGGTTTTACTCAAATGTAAGCCTGACTGTGGTTTTAGAAGCCAAGCTTCAACTTCTTGCCAAACAATTTTAAAGCATCTTAGCTCTGAGTAGAGGCATTAGTTTGGAAAGGTGTTCTCATAATCTTTAGTAATTATGTGAAAAATCCTTCTTGGCAACCACAATAAAACCTATTTCTATTCTATGTATTGTTTGAACAAAAGCACCCAGTGCTTGAATACCAAGAGGGGCTAATAGTAATGGCTCCCTCACCCTAAGCTCCCTAGCAACAAAATAAGAGATATTTTCAACCCAAACTACCACATGGCAAACACTAAAAGCTTGACAAGCCTTATTAACCGAGAGCATAATGAAGAAATAAAGAGCCCAAACAATTTTAACTATTTACAACTAGACTGTATCTCAAAAGGCAGCTTAACAATGGGTTTGGAATTTATTTGATATCAAAAGACACAAATTCAAGAATTGAATTTTTGGAGCTGTGTGTGCCACATGCTTTGTTTTCTTCTCAGTATGTTAAATATGCATATTACTGAAAATAACCATTACTGCAGAAAAAAAAAACTTTACAAGATATTAAAAGTGAAATGATGTTAAAAGGTGTAACACACTAAAAAAAACATAATCAGCAATAGAGGTCAATGACTGAGTATTAGCTATAAACCTGGGCCATTTTAGGCATGTACACTAAATTAATGATTTAATATTTGTTTTTGCAGAATTAAAAACAAAATTTAGGCATTTAGGCTTTGCAATCTAAAAAGAACCCTTAAAATGCCTTTAATCTGGGAGGGTTCCTGCAGTTAATCTGAAATTGTTGTATGTTTGGTAGCTGATACTTGTAAGCAATATTTAACTAAACCTCAAGTAGACCAGCAGAAGCAAATACATATAAGACAAATAATATCGGAGCACAAATTTAGACATTTTTCTCCAACCTGGGAGCTTCTTTGCCCAAGCGATCATGTGGACTAGCTCCTTGTCGGCCATGCTGGTCAGCAGGGTCATCATGGTGACCTCTGTGTAGGGTCGGCTCAGCTTCTGACGGGAGCACAGAATTGGGGGCTCGGCACCCTGAAGGAGAAGCAGAATCTGGAAACACAAGAGCTTGAGCGTTGATGAACATCAGGTAAAAATGACAAAACATTTTGTAAAAAGTTGGTTGCAGTAAAACAATGAGCACCTGGTCAGACGGCAGGCCGGTCACTGAGGATCTCGCTGCTCCCAGGGCACTGCTGCGTCTCCTCTTATCATGATGGGGTGCCGCTTTGTGCTCCAGGCCTTTTCCGGTCTTTTCTCTGTCGCCGACGCCCGTCTGTCGTTTGTCACGCTGCAGAACGCGACCGCGGTCTTTTCGCACACCTTAATGACAGAACATGCTTAATGCATGAAACGCTTCCTGATGACTTCTGCACATCAGATCTCCCGGTTTTACCACAACTAATATCTAGATTAAATGAATGATGTGGAAAACATAAATAGCTGGAGTGCGTTAATGAGCAGTAGCACTGGTTTGAGAGAAATCTCAAGGTCTTGGTAAGGGTTCATGCTTATCTATGTCTAACAACTCTCTCTTCTAATTAGCACAGGATTGATCCATCAAAATCGGTTTTCAATTTCTGAGGAAGAACGTGTGTAGCTTAGCATCCAAGTTGTCAAAAAAAAATAAGTCTCTATCAAAATTGTATGACTAAAAAGAAAAATGAACAAAAAAACAGGAATCTTCTCACCTCCTTTCATCATACCCACTTCGTAACACTTTCTAAGTCGGCAAGCCTGGCAGCTCTTCCTCCTATTCCTGTCAATAGTACACTGATTGGTCGCTGGGCACATATAGTCATTGTGACCTGAAATGGGAGAAAATCTATTACTCTTAGACTATAAGTTTAATTTTCCATCCAAAATTGAGCTATTTAGCAGCCAGGAACACTCCATTCCTTTTCCTAAATTAATCTACGAAGAAGAAAATTAAAACATGGCATCTTGGCTTTGCCATTGCCATGGATACTATTGGTTTCTGAATGACCCGTCATTCTTTGTAAGATTTTCCATCAATATGCTTCAGCTTCAACTCATTAACTAAGCCACCAAACAGATGACGTTCCTCTGTGCACATGGAGATATTGATACTGTGAGGCTGGAAAAATGTGGTCAATAGCGTATTAAAAAAATGCTTCTCTTTTTATTTTCAAGCAGTTCACCACTTTTCCAACAGTTTTTAAGAAATAAAATGAGAAATCTGCTCAATGTCTGTAAGATGTCTTTGTCTTCTCTTTATCTGTGGAGGGACATTAATCAAACTTTAGTTGCTTCTTTGTTTTCACTCAAGCTTGCAGGTCATTTACTTGGTTTAATTAAAGTTGTTATATCATAAAACTGGAACTCATTTAAGCATTTAACCTTTACTGCTTTATTTTTAATGGATATTGTAGCTGTTTCTATGAAGTAGAGGGAGGGATTGGGGAAACACTGGGGCAAAAATAATCAAATCAAAATTGATCACTCACATAGAAAAGAGTGGGATGTGGGTCACTCTTTAAGAATTCTAGCTGTACATAAGATAAAAACATAATTATTAAAACATGAATATTTTGTGTTTATAACGTTCTCCATTTTAATAAGATTTCAATTTCTCAGGAAAGATTTTGCTCTGATTAAAAAAAAAAAGTCTGCATCAACAGCCTAACCTTTAAATTGCCTTCCTGTGCAATTCCACTCGATTCTCATCTCCCTTCACTGCTGCATCTGGGATTTCTCCCATTGAGTTTGATTTATCCAGCTCAATTTCAACAGGGCCAATCATCGAACAGAAGGAGGAGTTGTGAATGTTGACATCAATTCTGTGCGCTGCTTTTGAGCAGCAGTCCGCCTACTGTTTCAGCAAGGGCAGCGGAGGAAGTGACCGAAGCCATTCAGTCCGTGTTCGTCACACTTCTAAGTACTAAGCAAATGCAGTCGGCGCAAGACAAATACATTTTATTGCTGGCAAAAAGATCATTGGTCCACTCCCCATAGAGTTTGGCAATATTATAAATATTTCATTTGGCTCCATGAAGGAGGTGGGACGGAAATGTTAGAGAAATGCAGCTTCCAGTAAATCAGATCCAGTTTTTCAAACTTCAACAGAGTCCAGTTCTCTAGCCACCAATCATTTCTCAACAGGCGAGGATTCAGACCCTTTTACGAAGCAAAGTATAGAACAAGGGACTGGATTTTACCAGGTTATCAACCACCTGTCCTGGATCAAAACCAGTTGAAGGGCTGCAAATGGCCTCCAGACCAAACTTTGGACACTTGTTTTAGAGAAACCGTTTTACCATTACAATAACCATTGTGTATCATTTGATGTGTAATAATTTATTTTCTTTAATACCCTGAAAGAGAAAAAAGGCTGTCCAAGCAAACCTGCCACATAGTGAAGAGTAATTTCCCCCTAAGCTTAATTTATCGCCATTCTTGGCAGGAACCATTGCCATGAAACCCTTTAAATAACAGACAGTTAATCTTTGGTGTGTAGCAACTTTGGTTCAGTCTTTGTTGCAGACATCTGAATACTTTAGGTGTGTTTGAGCTTAGGGTCATAAGCTGAAGGCTGGACGTTAGGATTCATGGATGCATCAGTATCTACAAGCCTATGTGGGCAGCATTGTTTCAGGATGAATCAGTGATGCAGTCAGAGTAATTTTGACAGGTTTTCCACTGGAGGGAAAGTTTACCACTCTTCCATGTTGTGTGTTTGTAGATAATTGTTCTCACTTGAGTTCAAAATCCTTTGTAACCCTTTCCAGACAAATGGCGCTGATTTGTTTTTCTTAAGCTCAAGATCATTGTGTGCTGCTTTTCATCTGCTTTGTGTTGTCACAAGGATTATTTTTCAGGGATTTATGTATGGACCGGCAGCATTCAGGCTTGTCTGTGGTGACGGAAATAAACCAAAAAATTGTGGTTGTTCAAAGGTAATTCATAATTTAATTAAGGAATGGAGTCATATTGTGACACAGAACTAAGATTGTTTGGTATTTACTCTGGTCAAAAAAAGAAAAACAATCTTTGGGAGTGGGGAGGGTTAATACTTTTTTTGGAGACTGTAAGGCCCAACAGGTGGAAGGAAGTTGGAGAGAAAAAGCAGGAAATGGGTTTAAGTCTAAATTACGGTTCTCATCGTTTTTCCCTGCAAGAAATAGTTTCCATTTATGCAAACTACTTCATTTCTCTGGCTGACGAGAGAGGCACATCAGAGTACATTCATAATTGTGGCCTGATGTGTTCTTTCATGTAGCTGTTCTCAATGACAGATGTAATAAAACACATGATTTAAGCTTCATAATGTCACGCCGGTCTGTCTGCCTACCCTGAATGCTCCTCTTGAAGAAGGCCTTGCAGCCCTCGCAGGACCACACCCCGTAGTGGTACCCGGAGGCATAGTCGCTGCACACAGCACAGAAACGCGTCTCTTTAGCCATCTCAAACCCCCCGGCTCCGACTCCGGCTCCGGCTCCGACTCTGGCTCCCAGCTCTCCCACACCGCATGCCTCGTCACGGGCGTCACACTGGTCCTCTCTGGAGGCCTGCTGGTGACTGGATCTGCAACAGGCCGTGAATTTTAATTCGGCGATTTGGTGTTCTCATCGAGACATTTTGTGACGCCAGTAAAACCACACAGATAGCAGATTTTATCAGCATAAGCCAAAGGGTGAAACACGTTAAATATATCAAGGATGCGAGATAAAATTATTTTCTGTATTTAAACTCTACAAAACAATAAAAGATTGAATTGAACTCTGGCTTAAATAATGACAGAGGCTAAGACCAGGCTTCTGTTTTCCACTTAAATCAGGAAACATGTTTGTGTTCTTCTGTTGCTCTTACATATTGTTCCTCTCTCAAGGTCCTTCACAACGTCCCTAATCTCTGGAATTAGAAACCCGGACAACGCTTGATACTTTCTGTAGAGATAGCAGTGGTGTTTGGCTGAAAGCAGCAAATTAAGAAGCTGCATGGTTAACTAATTATGTTTGTTTAAACTGCATTTTGGAGAAGACTCAACTAAAAATGCCAAAGTCATTACTCATAAATTGAAAATCCTTTGTTCCATTTCTTTTTCTTTTTTACTTCAATGAGCAGTGATTGCAGATAGGTAGCAAAACAGAACCAAAGTGTCTAAAAACTGAAAATACACCAACCAGTCTATTTTCTAAATGTGTAAATCATCTACACTTTCTCCAGACTTGTGCATAATCTTAGAAATCAAAGCAATGTAAAAGGCACTATAGTCACACAGACAAAAAATTACTTAAATACATCAATTTTACAGTTTTAAAGACACACAGAAGCATTTTTAATACCCATACCTGTAAGCTGGCGTTGAGGCGGTTTCCAGATAGTGGTGGCTTGGAGCATGCATAAAGGGGCTGAGCCTCGGGCTGGTGGGCACAAACACAAGAGGACTGGTCGGCCCACTCCCCAGAGAGTGCAGGCTGCCATCAGACGGTGGTCCCTGGGCGTCCAGAGGAGCAGAGAAGTAGCCAGTGGTAGAGTGGCTGTAAAGAGGCGTTGGGGCAGGGGTGGGGGTGGCATAGTCGTACGTCCCTTCCAGGAAGTCAACAGCAGCTACCCCTCCGGAGCCCCGGCTCTCTTCAGGGTACATGTCACTGAGGGGGGCACGGGGTGAGGGTGGGAGACGTGGCGAGGAGAGGGTCTCCAGCTCTGAGGAGGCTGGGCTTATCCTGGGTCTGAGTGCTGGTCCGAACTCCTGCTTGCTCTGCACCGGGTTCTGCCTGAGCAACATCACAGCAGAGCAGCAGCGATAAGCAACATGATTTAGACTTGCTCTCCCATTTGCTGTGTGGGAGAGTGTAGTGCTGCTCTCCCTCTCTCTGGGTCTCGTCTTTCCCAATAAGTCCTGTCAAACAACTTGGATGGACCAATAACCGCTTCTCCTCTGTGTGCTTGAAGCTTCTGCTCTCAAGCTCCAAAGGAACAAAAAAAAAATAAGAAATACAGATAGAAATGACTCCTCCCAATCTCACTTTATTTTTTCACTGTATTTTTTTAAAACTCTAATAGATCTCTACCAAAGTGGGTGAGTGAGGGAAGTAAGTGGAAGAGAAAAAAAATAAAAATAGTGGTTCCTAAACAACTTTCTTGTCTTTTCCTCCTGCCCCACAGCTATTTCTAATTTACCTTTGTCTTAGACTGAAAAGCTCCTTATTCCTTACAGCTGGATTCCAGATTGAATGCAACTTCAAAGTAGCAGCGTGTGTGTGTGTGTGTGTGTGTGTGTGTCTGAATATTCACCCCTCATTTAGCTGATATCGAGCACTCTGCGAGTATCACCAGTCTATTTCCTGCCAAATTATTACCCAACAAACAAACAGTCGCTGGCTAAATCACAGAGCAAATCAGATCCACGTAGACTAAACACTCAAACCGCAGAAAAAGCCGAAACTAGCACGAGATACAACTCACCTCTTATACATGAATCATCCTTGGATATGCTGCGCAACAGCGACTAATTCCCCTTCTCTTCCTCTCTGCCTGCCTCACAGGCATTTAGGTGGGCTCACCGTACTGAGTGGGAACAGTGGAAAGGTTTAAAAAAGGATAAACAAATTAAAGATGTAGCCAAATCAATAAGTCCGGTGTGTTTAAGAGCCAGGTCACCATAACACAGCAAACAAAACTGGGGGTCAAATCTCATTCTGACAGCCAATAATTACACAATCAATCCCATTTAAGGGAATTTTTCATGATTTAAATGTAAAAGGGGGGCAGAGGGGTGGAGGTTATAAGAAATAAAGTATAAAACAAAAATGTCCTCCAAGTATTTATGTTAATTGGATTTATTCATGTACATGTGAAAACATTAGTTTATAAACAATATTAAAAATTAGACAACTTTTGTTTCCCCCCCGTTTGTCTGAAATTAGATCCTGTTTTAGGTCAGTTGGGATAATCTAAATTATTCATATTTGCTACAAGCCACAAAAATTAGACACCTTCAAGGGGTTACGTACATTTCCTTTTTGATCATAAAGTTAAATTGTAATTGATTGGGTGGTGAACTTGCAGTCATGACTCACTGGGAAGACTCCTTTGTGTCTAGGCTTTCATTTCCCAAAATGTTGCTTCAATATTTCATCTTAGTGTTTGTTCCTCATGGCGCCATCCATTCTGAGCTCCTCAGGAAGAAAACGGTGACACAGTGATGCCGTCACGTACCGTCCCCATTCTTCAGTTTGGATGGCGTTCACAGGTTTGCAAGCTTCCCCGTTTTCCTCGTTACGCAACAACTGATATTATGATCAAACACTTTTGCTTCATCACATCAAAGGACATGTTTCCAAAATGTATGATCTTCGTACCTGAGCAAATTTGCTTTCAGAAGTTTTTTTTTTTTTTTAGTGGCCTTTCAGCCCCTACAAACACAGGATTCATTTCACTGTAAATAATCAAACTTATCAGCTTTGACCTACATCTTCACATGTATTTTGATTTTGTGCTCAGGTCAATAAATTCATCACCCAAACACATTGTTTAGGACACAGAACCAGCATACGTTCTGAAATATATGATAATAGAAATTTTACGAAGTTGTTTATAGTTGCGTAAACTTGTTTGAATAAAAGTGAAACCTTCAGGCATTTAGAAACTGTTCCCAAGAATGACCCAAACTTGTGGAGGCTTGTAATTCTCCATGTGATAATGTGGCTGATTTGTTTTCACTTTCCAGTGATGTCATGTAACGGTGCATCTGCATGTCTACCGGCGTTTAACTCTTATATTGTGAGTTAACTTTACACAAACTTATAAAGACATATCACAAAGAGAGCCTTTCCAAATTGCAGTGTACAAACTTCTGATTTGAATTAATTGATTAAAAAGTTTAAAATGAAATGTCTTTAATTCTAGCATTTGGCAAACTACAAACCTTTGGTTAAAAAAAAGCAATAGTAATGTGTGTTATTCTTTTTTCACTGTAAATGATCTGTTTTCAACTGCATTTTATGTTCAGTTGTAGGCTTTGGTCCTTAAATGTTCATGTATCAGATGTCAAGGTAAGTATCCCACCTGAGTGCAAATAAATTAAAAAAAGGTGAGTCAAGACAACTTTGAGAAATGTAATTTCTCTCTACAACAGGTTTTTAATCTGCAAGAATAAGTGATATGGTCAAGCAAATATATATTGTTCAAGAACATAAATGAGAAGTTCATTCTTTTTAAATTCATACGCAAACTATGAACACCACATGGACAAAGTCTGACACAGAGCCCTCATCTCAATTGCTAAGGAGCATATTTCTTGACTTACCCTTTCAATCTTCATGACAGGTCAAGAGGAAAACTAGTAGGTCTGATTATACATATTTTTGTGCAATTGCCCCGGAATAAAATTAAGACATCAGGAAAATATGAAGGGTGGGAAATAAACTACCTAAAAGGCACAAAGATAAGTGACTTCTTGCAGTAATTGAACCTATTTTCATCTAAGGTCTCACTGACAAAGCAGATCTTTTATCTTTTAAAGAATATCAATTGTAATACGCATTTTAGCAGCAACTTCCAGCGGTTTTGTCAAGTGGTCTCCAACCTCAACCCAGCCATGTAAAAGGTCAACAGGTGAGCAACAAACTGATGTGACACTCAATATTGAATGTGAGCTTTCCATGTGCATCGATTCAAACAGTGGGGTGAGAAAGTATTGCCCCTCCTTCAAGTAACTGTTGCAAAAATGCAGTAGATATGTCTCAGATTATAAGACACATTTTATCCTCTCACTAAAGTGAATACAAAAAAACATGTTTAAAAGATGACTATCCAAACTAACCTGGCCCTATGTGGAAAATTAATAGCACCCCTTTTAAAGTCATGATGAACCATTTTTTTGAAAACTGAAGTCAATTTCCTTAGTGACATCCAGCTCAGATTACTGCAAATAGAGCTATTGCTGAATCATTATTGGGAAATTTTTCATTATTATAAGAACCCACCATAATGGCAAACATTACGGTCAGTATCGCGGTAATTTTTTTATGTTAGTTCCATCAGTGCATCAGTACATAACTATTTGAAAAAATGCAATTAAAGTGCCTTTTATAGCACTTTAATTGCACTTTAAATAATTGGATAATAGTGTTTTAATATCTTATATGCCGTGATGAAGCCCATCAGTAAATGCCAATAAAATAATAGTGACTTTTTGAATCCTGATCACATATCTTTATTGCAATAAGGATCATAACATATTGGTGAAAAAATAAAGTTCATTTAGTTCACACCCCAACTGTTAGACCAGTAGAACCAGGTGATGACTTAAACGTTTCAGGAAACACAGACTTACCAAAATTACTCCAAGAGTACATCGACAAATCATTCAGGAGGTCACAATATAAGCCAGGTCAACATCAGCACATTATCTAAAAAAACATCTCCATGACGTCAAAGACATTCGGCAAAATATTCTGTAAACTGGAAGGAAAAGCCTAACTTTCTTCAAGCTGTGTGTTCTGTTGTATCAGGGTTAAAATTATCAGCATTTCCAAAGAGAACATGCTGTTCAAATGCTCCAGTAGGAGTTTGATGGCCTGAGGTTGACTCGTTGTTCAGAAGTTGGAAAAGCTGTCGTCACGCATAGATTAATTCTGCTCTCTACCAGAAAGCCCCGATTGGGAATATCTCATCCTTTTGTAAGCTTAAGCTCACTTCAGTCATGCAGCATGACAATGACCTCAAGGATTTGGAGTGGTCTAGTAAAAGTCTGAATCTCAATTCAATTAAAATGCTGTAGCGTGTAACATAGCATTTATGCTGGGGGAAAAATTTCTCTTGCAAAGGTTTCATGTCCAGTTATCGCAAATATTTATACGATTTACAAGGGGTCTGACAGTTGAGTTTATTGTTTCTTTAATAAATAAAATAATTTCAAAAAATGTCATTTGTAATAACTCAGGTTATATTTGATGGTGTGAATGGCATAAAAAGAAAGAATTTAGTGAGAAATCACAGACTTATTAGGATTCTAATACCTTTTTATTGGTTTTATTCACCATTATTCCAGTCATCATTTTAACATCTGGGGGGAAATAGTTTTAATTATCTCAACATTTCATTTATGTTCTCAGTAAAGGAGCACAGAGAAAATATTTGTTGCATTAATTTATTAAATAAAACCTGAAAATAATCACTTTGCTCCAGGAACCCATTTAATTAACAGCCAAGTTTCAAGCCATGATCATTCATTTTTGTCAATTAGTAAAGAGGTTTTGCTTTTTTCCTCCAAAACAGAAGCAGCACATTAAAGTCTCCTACATCGTCCCTATACCCGCTTTTATTACCATCAACACTTATTCAACTGAGGAAACAAACCTTCCACAGTGCCAGATCAGTTAAATGATTTTTTTTTTTTTTTGCAATTTGTGATTAATTAAAAAGAAAAATCACAAGTAACCATTTTAATCCCACCAATGTTGCAGCTTTAAGGTTACATTTAATAAACCCAATATATAATTTTAGGTTTTCTATTCTATTCTGCATAAACTGTAAACATTCTGACTTAATTCGAAGTGTAAGATACACAAGTTATCTGCAATGTAAACCAAACGTGAGATATTAGCGATGTAGACAAATGTACAACCATTGGCAGCTATAGTTCAACTTATAATTTGTTTAAAAATGATTACATTTTAAATATTAGATGGCATTGATATATATTCAGTCTGTTCTTGTGCATTTTGTGAATAAGTTTGAAGTCCTTAAAAAGAACTTTTGATAACTTTGTCTCCTTATGGCTTAATGGCAGCACCTAATTTTGATGCTTTCTTGCAGTAAAATTTGATAAAGTCCAGTCGTCCCAGTCTAATCCTGAGGTCATGCTTACTACTCCAACTTTGGGCTGTGGAATTGAATAACAGCGTACTTCCCATTGGTCATCCACGATGGGTCTTGGGTGCTCAGTTTCTCCCCCCGCCCCGGCTGCAGTCCCACCTGCACGTTGGCTTTGAGGGTTCTCAAACTGCATAGCGGTGCAGGCTCAAAACCTCTCAGCGCAGTACAGAAATCCACCGTGTGGCCCCAGGCCCTGTCCCCAGTCAGCTTCCTGTAGTTGAGATCGCCTTTAAATAGCACCAGGTCTGCTTCCTGCAGGGTTGCGTACAGGTCGGGCGCATCAGCCGCCATGTCGCAGAACTCGTGGGGCTGCGTCCAGAAAGGATGGTCGTGATAGCTCCAAATACCCTCCTTGAGATAGCTCTGCCACTGGTAGCCACTCTTACTCATCCACTTATGATTGGCTGCCATGGTCTGCCGGATGGTCCACTGAAAGTCGTTGGCCGTGACATCAGAGACGAACCATGGGAAGCATTTGCCGTGAAAATTAATGTGACGCGCGAGGCCCGAAGACACCAGAAAATCTGCTAAGACTAAATCAGTGACCAGCTCAAAGCCAGCATTGTCTAGCACAATGTCAACTCTGTCTGCAGTTTTTTGCCCTGACCCCTCCGGCCTTCTTGACGAATTAAGAGTCAACCATACCATGTTGGAGTCATTCACCAAGATGAAAGACTGCAAGCTGGGGAGGGAATCTATTGGACTGGCCTTCTGGGAGTTCTCTTGACCAGCAGAGATGGAAAGATCACACTTGTTCCCCCAGAGCGAAACCTAGAGAAAGTCAAACAGAAAGCCATAAATCCATGTAATCCTTTGTCTTCTCAATCATTGCTGTGATTCTTTGTCAATGTTACATTATTTTTATCATCCAAAACCTCTTCTAAATACGGTATTTATGTTACCAGTGTATCCTAAATACCGTACAGATCTATCACATTTATCTATTATAACAAAACAACTATGTTAACGTTATCAAAGATTTCTTCATTTTAAAATGATTTATAAAAATACACTATTGAAGCATAAATGTGATATGCTTCACATTTAGAATATTTTGTTGAATTAAGATGCAGTTTTAATTCAAAGCTGGGTGACCATTAGATTTACTTTTTGGTCATTTGTTTTCTGGAATATTTAATAATCATACATTTACATATTCTAATAGGAC
Organism: Micropoecilia bifurca; assembly: GCA_903067075.1. Lineage (NCBI taxonomy): Eukaryota > Metazoa > Chordata > Actinopteri > Cyprinodontiformes > Poeciliidae > Micropoecilia > Micropoecilia bifurca. Next base: position 15,136 of record CAEGAF010151655.1, read on the forward strand.
TCATTCTCCTGTTAAATCAAGCCTGTATGTTCCCCTTACTCTGTAGCGTGCTCGATACTAACTGTTAAATATACTGACTTGAAGCAGTTTGTTGAAATATTCAGACAGCTGGTTCTCTGACAGCTTCTCCATGCTCTTCTGAACGTCTCCCAGGTAAGTACACAAAGCCATCACAGCCTGCTGAGACTCAAAAAAACTTTGGGTCTTTCCCTCGTTAAAGACGTCAAAGTTGTTTATTGGAGGACTGAAAAAAAAACCACAAAAACAATCAAAAGGAAAATATTTCAATAAATGCACAACATAAATGTGTACACATAGTTTTAGACCCAAGGAAAAATACCCATTCCAAATAAAACCTTGTTAAATATAAACTTCTTTCATGACAAAGAAGCTTGTCGAACATATCTAAAGTCAACGTTTTGGATCAGAAGACTTATGTAAAAAAAAAAAAAAGAAAAAGGTAAAGGTAAATCCTACTCACTTCAGCCAGATTGCCTCTTGTATCCTCCTGTACATGTAGCACTCCACATACAACCAGGGCGACTTGAACCAGCTAACAAGCTCCTGGTCACCCAGCTGGCTCTGCTGTCTCTGCATGTACTGGTTCCAGGACTCTGTGTCTGACAAGCCGTCCATCAATTCCAGTAGTGGCTTATCGGTTTGTAGCTCATTCCTCAGCTTAGACAGTAGAGATATTGCTTGTTTCTCTGCAATGATCCCCTCCTTTTCAAAGGAGAATAAACTTCTAAAACAACTCCTTTTAAACATTGAAAATTAACTGAACAAAAACATCTCTTACCTCACCATGTTCCTCAAAAAACTTGTTTTTGTTACGATGTATTGTGTCGACAGCTTTAGTCAAAATGGTTGGCATTCTGTCTCTTACAGTCAAGTAAGCAAACGACCTAAAGAAAAAAAAACACAAGTTACTCAGAATTAGATGTTGACTAAAGAGCCATTCATCTACATTTACTCTCCTCTAATCTACAACACTTAATAGCAATTGGACACATTTTTATCTAATCTAGACTAACGTAAGACTATAAATCAACTTCAGTTCTTGAAATCTATATTTAACTGTAGAAGCCCCAGAAGATTTTAACAATATTTCTGGGCTTCTTAATCACCTTACATGCAGTCCAGCCTGAAGATCACAATACAAAGTAAGGGATTTTCTGAATGATCATGCAATGTATATGTTGTATAATGTACTAATTGTTCCACACTTGGTCTATTGTGTTGAGGTATGGGGAAAGGCATGTAATA
>CAEGAF010151656.1:0-13546 GCA_903067075.1 Micropoecilia bifurca
TGTGATCGGGGGGTTTTGTGATCGGGGGGTTTTGTGATCGGGGGGTTTTGTGATCGGGGGTTTCGTTTGTAGACTTTACTGATCTTTTGGGGGTAAAAAAGTTGTTGAGCCAATAAGTAAAAGTAAGTAAGTAAAACTCATCAACCTCTGCTTTTCCACATCAAATTGATACAATTTAGATTGTATTGATTTTGACACAAAACAGTGTCTTTGAATAATTAGGTGTTCTAGTATCAATTATATCAATTACATTGACAAGCCTAACAAGCAGTCGGCTTTGAGTTTATCATAAAATCTAATTATAAATTTGACCAAACTCTTCATCTCCAAACATCTACTACATCTGTTGAATTTAAAATGTAAACAATATTTAATATCTGTGTTTTTTTAACAGGCAGCATCACTTCCTCTGTCCATAATCATTGTTGGTGTCGGCCCTGCTGAGTTTGATGGTGAGCAGAATCATTTTTTATTATGAGTAAACATGACAGAGAAGATAAAACCACTGTAGCAGTTGGTATCATCTGCTACTTAACCTTTTAAATTGGCATTTGAAACAAATCTAAATAGAATATGGGTTTTTCTGCCAGCCAAAAGATTGGCTTATGAATCCACTCTTTAGTGAGCTAGTGTGAAGACTATTGGTGCCTGCATGTCAAAAGAAAAGAGCTCTGCAAAATAGTTTATTATTTCCCCCTTGACTCTGGGACTTCCATAGAGAGGGTTTAAAAAATGACAATATTAATATCTGGGTGTCTACATCTCTGAGGATTTCTTTTGGACAATTACACCTGGACATTACATTTTTGGAGGCAAGTTCCTCAGGAATGTGAGGCTTAGCAACTATTAAAGGAGCAGGTTTATGTGTTTTCCAGGCACATAGTGCCATTTTATAGCATAATCACTTAATTATGTTAAAAAATTCTATATGTCAAATATGACTAAAAGTAAATTTGACTTCGTAATTTAACGCTTTGAAATTTGGTCTTTTTAAAAGCTCCTGCTCTTTCTGAAACTCCACCCTCAGGAAGTCATAACAACATCACTCTTCTATTCAATAATGTTTTTACCAGCGTTACACTGGAAAGTAACTCGTATGAGCTCAGTGCTCAGCATGCGCAGTTTCACCAGGTGTTTGCTAATTGCTGCTGACTAGTCTGAAGGAGCTGAGTGGAGGAGCTGAGTGGAGGAGAGCTGCTCTGTGAGGTGGAAGCTCAGTAGTTTGGAAGCTGCAGCTCCCAGGACGAGCTGCGTCTCAAAGGCAGAGCTATGTCCACTCAGCCATTTTGAACATTTGATTGGAGAAGACTGAGTTAGTTGTCAAAGGGTGAGGCAGTCATGGAGAAAAAAGCATTTCTCAAATATCAAGGCAACACTCCAGGTATGTTTTTGATGAGGGAATGACATGTGGTAAGATTTTACCCAATACTGCCCCTTTCATCAAATAATCTCTTGCTGTGTTATGCACACCCTTTGTCTAGACCAGTGGTCCCCAAACTACGGCCCGCCTCCACCTTTGGTCCGGCCCCCTGAACAATACCAGAGAGCATTCAGATTTTTTTCATATACCGTATTTTCTGGACTATAAGCCACTTACGTATATGTGGATTTTAAAAATTACCTTCACAAAACATTTCTTAATTCTATATAGCTGCTAATATTACCTTAGAGCTGTTCGAGTTGCCACAGTTAAAAATACAATAGTTTACAAAAATATTATTATCCCTAAACATCTTCCACATATTGAGTCATTATTATCACATATCTTGTTGCTTTTTATTGGGATTTTATGTGACCAACACAGAGTAGAAGATATTTGTACATCAACATACAACAGAGTGTCCTATATATGAATTGGTGGAAAAAAATTAAGCCCTGAACAAAAAGACACCCACTAGAATAAATCAGGCTTTCAGTTAAAGCCATTTACATTTCAGCATCACTCAGTCTGAGACACACAGAAGTGATGTTTTATAGCAGGAAAAATCATTTAACGGTGACCTTGACTTTTTGGCTTAACTCTGAGGGGCTCAAACAGGAAAGCTGCCAGAGCAGCTGTGACATAATGACTTCTCTATGTTGGTTAATGCTCCTCTCCCCATCCTGAAAGAAACGTCACGGAAGGTTCGTGAAGTCAAGTGTGTGGCCGCCACACAGCTTTTAGATCAATGAATTATTTCTCAGAGGGAACTGCTGGAGTGTGAGTGTTCACAATCTGTTTCAGATCAGGAGGGTGTAGCAACTTCACACTTCATCACGATGTCGTATGGCCTATTATTTCCCACTTGTTAAAGTAATCGAGTGGCAGGAGGAGGAGGGTTGCGATTCACCAAGGTGTGATGAAGGTCATGATGTCAGTAACACCTTACAGTCTTTGTGGCTCTTTTTTTTATGATTTCTGAAAATGATTTCATGCAATAGTGTCACCTTGGAATGTTTTCTGATTTTGTAGGAGTTCTTGCTAATGCAGCTTCACATTGTGCATCCCTATCTTTTTATTTCAGTACCACACTTTTAGGTTACTCAGTGCCTTTATGGTACATACTATGATTTAGATTTAACTCTTCATGTATGATACACACTCATCAATGAAACCCACTGATAACTCGACTAGTGTATCAGGATTCAACACCAAAAAAATACACAAACGTTTCATCATCGGCAAACAGCTTTTTACCCTCCAGTAGGGATTTTGTGCATGTCTCTAAAAGAAGCCCTGAGAGGCTGATGAACCTTGAAATAATGTAACAATTTTAGTCAACTTAAATTCAGACATTCTAATCGTAAATATATTTGCTTGTCTTCATTTGTAATAGAGCATAGAAAGGAAAATAATCATTCAACTGATACTGATAGATTTAGATAAGTTATAGACTGATTCTTTTATGACCTGAAAAGACTATGCTGGTTAATCATGCTACATTTTTGGCAACATCAAGCTAAACGTTTTGTGAGACATCACTTATAGAATCATCTGCAATCCGACACAATTCTGTAACTAGCTGTAGTTACAGAAAGTCCTGGTGCTGCCACAGTGTGTTGAAACAGAATTTACCCAATGACTGGTCTAAACTATGTTTTCCAACCAGTGTGATTACGCCCCATTTTTTTCCTATTTTCCATGTGCAAAGAGGTGTGTGTACCTGTTCCCAGTCCCCATAATGTGTCCCACTTCAGCAATTACGCATTGAACATGAAAAATCAACATCTCAAAGCTTCTTTTATTCTCTCCCCTGGTGGCTCCAGTAGTGAGTAATTTTCCGCGTGTCGCTGTCTGTCCTTTCAGCAATGGAGGAGCTTGATGGAGACGAGGTGAGAGTATCCTCCAGAGGACGTCTTGCTGAGAGAGACATTGTTCAGGTACTCCTCATGATTATATTTAAATCTGCAGGTTTGTCACAACTGCTTTTCGGCGAAAAGAAAAACCACAGGGGGTGGGCCTGAAGAGAATGGGTCACATTTACATCAGGCATTCAAACACACAGTAATATGACAACTGAGAGAAAATAAACAGGCCTACATTAATGTTTAGTTATATTGTTGAATATGGTTATTGCAGTCTTAGTTTTTTTTCAGAGTTGGAAAACAGATGTCTCACAAGGATGCAGTAGGGTCCTTTAACCGTGTCTTTTTAACTTGTTCAGTAGTTTAAACCCAAATGTGTTACATTGCTAAGTTCACAGGATTGTCTGACAATTTCACATTCAATTCAAAAATGAGGCAAAAAACACAATAATGGGTTTACAAAAACTAGAAATTTTTCACAGAATGAGACAAACAGATACAGCTTATGGTAAAAGTAAGAATCCCCATTTTTGTTTTTAACTGTTTTTACAGAATCTAGTAGTTGTGTAGCTACAATAGTCTAGGTTTGACCAGAGTGAGATGTCAAATGCGAGGGGTGAGTTGAACACATGATGGAATAGTGATAATCTTATCCAATCTCTAATCTCACCAGTGATGTTTGGTGAAATCTGGGGTCAGGTGGTTAGCTACACATGGAACATTAAAAAACATTAAAAAATTAGCATGCGCACATAAATTGCCTCAACTTTATAATACAAATAAATATGACTTCATTTGTATTACTCTATTTAGTAAAATTTCTAGCATCAAACCCAAATTCACGCCTCCCAAAAACAACCTGGACTTTCCAGGCAGACCAAGCAAAGTTAGATTAAATGGAAGTAAACAAGAATAGAGGAAGAGAAAGAAAACAAACACAGGGATGGATGAGGGATGAGCTCCATTTAAACCAACAAGACCTTTTCCTCTTAACTGACTCCAGCTACACTGCGCTCTGATTGGCTAGAGAATTCCATGGCTGTACTGAAGTTTTCCAACTTTCCCACTTGAAACGGTAACTAAAATATTTTTAAGTTTATTCAGGACTCAAGCGTGTCAATTGCTTTTCCGATAAACAATTAGCATTCTTTCTACCAAGAAAGCCTTGTTGGTAGAAAGTTACTCAGTGCTGAGATATCAGTGGAGCCTACGGTTCCATGTACTGGCTGCCTTTTAGTACACACATATTTTCATTGGTTTACTGTCTTAATTTTGTTAAATTATGAGTTAGCAGAACACCACAGACATAGCGCTCATTAAGTAACATCCTGAAGCGCAGACCTTGGGTGTACTGTGAAGCAGACCTCCAATCAGAATGTGTGGAGTATGTTGTAGGCACAATCTCTGTATTGCTAATTGGGAAAATGAGATGTATAATATCCACTCGACATTTTTAAATAGGATTCTTTTCAGTGTTTTGAAAATAATGAAAGGAACAGTAAATATGAGTAATTATGAATCTTCGGTTGCAGCCTTATGAGTCAAGGATGTGCCTTGTGAGCACAGACAGACAAATAGAGCTTTATTAGTAGCTACTGTCTACAAGGCTCTGCAGACCAATAGAGGCCAACAGAGGTTAAGATCTATCACACTGCATAGAACCCAGATAGTAAAAATACTGGGAGATGCACACTTAAAAATTATTAAGCTCTTTAATGAGCAAAACAACAACAAAACAAATGTGAAGGGAACTTGAATAAATTAGAGATGCACAATTTATCGGCATTAACGTTGGTTTCTTTTTATATTAGTCTCTTTTTAACACATTGGTTTGATAAATTAAACTGAGCTGATAATAAATGCCAATATTTATTCCACAATGTTGGCGTTTGTTTCTGGAGGGGAGACGGTTGGTCATGTGGTGTTTGGTCAGTTATGAAGGACCAAACTGAAACAATACAAACAGGCAGCTGTGTGGTCACTTTTTTCAAGATCTCAAAAGGTTAGTGAAATGTGTTGCTTAAGTACATTATCAGTAATTCTATGTTATCGGCCATAACAGCAACATTTATGTCAGATATCACTAGAATAAATGCTGAAATCAAAACCAGCAGGCAGGCTGCAGTTACTTAGGTTTCAAAATAATAAAGTGTGTTTTAGGTTTCAACCATTTTATTCTTGGTTTCCACCAATAAGCTAAATTTGAGAAAGAAGCACCAAACGACACAGATTTACTCTAAACTAGCTAAATTCAAACACAATGTTAACAATTTTAAAAACTCAGAAACTGCTTTGTAATGCATGGAGCGTTTTCTTCATAACTTTAGCTAGGATATTAAAAAAAAAAAGGAACATAACTATTTTCTCTGAAATTTATGGTTTTTATTTATATTTTTCTGTTTCTCCTCTGGTGACTTGTTCCTGGTTTTGTTGTAATGCAACAAATATATTTGTGTTTTTTAGACATCTGAAATGAATGCATTTAGTAAATAATAATTATTAAATATTTGTATACAGCCTCAATAAATAAGTCCTGTCACAACACACAAGTACATAATTTAAGGGTAAAACCAATGCCTATTTCATTCCAACCTGAAATCCACATAGAAAATCCATAGTATACCTTTTGAGATTTCATGACATAAAGGGCAATATAATAATAATATAACTGTAGTTTAATAAATTCTGTCTGGGTTTTCCAACTGAGGTGTGTGTGATACTTCATGTTTTTTATGAGCTATAGGGATTTCAACAGCATTTTTTAAAATTCCTTTTCTGTATTATGTCCAACTCCATATATAGTTTTGGATTCCTTCTCCTTTACTGCATGCATTAAGCATCCCACTGTCCTGATAAAAACTTGAAACTACATTTATCTGCCAAAAATAGCGATCCTTTACAGGGAACTATAAAGGAAGTGGCTAAAAAGCATGTGAAGAAGAGTCCTCAGTGCATTTCCCCCTCAAAGACATTCACTCATTCATCCATTACCAGCTCTAAAATTGCCCATATTCTTTTTGTAAAAAGAAAACTTGTTCTGCTGCATGTTTTATCGTGAGCAGGCGATAAAACTACATCTGCCAGCAGTTGTTTTGGAGAACCTTCTAAAGATACGAGGAAGCAGATACAGCGTAACTTGTGGTAACAATGTGCTATTAAGTATTCAGATGGCAGCGGTGAGGGCTGTTCTGTCGGCCTGCAGAGAATGAGACACGATGATAAATGAGTGTTTGTGATGATGAATGCGCAGCGTCCAGATTCAGAGAGCAGGAATGTTAGGATTTCATATATAAACTATCAGTTGATGGAATCTACTTTGATGTCTTTGCTTCGTATTTTGTCAATGTCTGTTCATGTCCACACATTAAACACTTTCAAGTAAGTAGAATAGTAACTAATAAAATGATTTTTTCTCTATGTTGGTTTTACAGTGTATGTCTTATTGTTATTGACTTGGTGATTAAAAAGTTCTTCCAGCAGTGCTAATGATCACATTTAATCACTCAGTGTCTTTTAATCTTCTAGCAGTGGCTTAACAGGGATATTTAGATTAACAGCAGGAGAAGAGAGTTCAGTCACTTCACACTATTATGCATTTAATTATTTCATTATTTTTGATTTGGTGACTGCTTTGCTCTAACATTGATTCTCAGCTAAAATATTTGGCAGAATGACTGATCTATAACATTTCAGTTCTTTTTGTCAGCATTTTTTCCTCCATATTTAGCAATGACTTTAGAATCTGCGGATTGTACCTTAAAATGTCTGAGCGTATTTATAATTACGTAAGTAGCCAATCCAGGAGCAGAATTTGTTTTCCTTGGTTTTGATTGGCTGAACCCCCAAGAGCTCCTTATCTCTGGATAAGGAAGACAGTTGATGCTAGTAGGTTCTGCAGTAGTGATGAGACGGTTTCCACCGCATACTAAAGCAGATCAAAGTATTTTTTGGTCTTTTAACTACTACATTAGGCAGTTATGAACATTTTAGAGGTGGTTTAAGTAGTCATGGATTTCAGCTATTCAGTTTTATTTGTTTGATATTAGCTATTCAGTTTTGTTGTCAGTTCCAGATAATCATAACATTCAGCAATATCTCAGGAAACAGCAGTACATATATTTTACATTTTATCAGCCAGTGAGGAAAAAAAGAAATGTTTTTATTTCTAAATAGATTTTATCAAATGTCTCAGATTTACCTAAACCTACAGAATAAGAAGTTTACTACAAAAACAATCCATATCTCTGCTTGATTGTTTAGTAGCTTTGACAAACTCCTAACACACAAGCAAATCACTGGAAACACTGCAGGTGGTTGATTTGAATCATGAATAAAGACGGTGGCAGGTTGGAACAAAGGAGGCAAAAACACAGCACTGGAAGTTTTAAAGTCTACAATGGTTAACAGGTTCTTGGTACTAACTACTGAATGTGAGTCATTCAGACTGATTGAGGGATTTTTGTGGTGGAACATTTGAGTTTTTATTCAAGTATAAGAGAAAAGAGAATTTAAAACATTGCAGAGAAGATATTGGAAAAACTAGTAATGATGATAATTTTTAGACTGTAAGTTGTCATTATAATGGCAGCATTATGCATTTTCCAGGCATATAGGGGTATTTTATAACACAATCAAGTAATTATGTTACCTTCAGTTGTTTTAAACATGTATATCAAATAGGATTTAAAAGGGATTTGACTTTGCAATTTAATGCCTTGGAATTGGACTTCTGTCTCTTTAAGAAGCTCCTGCTCTTTCAGACACTCCGCCTTCAGCATGTCATCACAACATGATCCTTATGATGCCGTTTAGTGTTTTTAGAATTGTTGCATGGAGTAGTAGTTCATAAACCGAGCTTAGAGATTGATTGAGAGCACTAAGACCCTCCTCCTGGCTCTCATTGGTTGTTTCTGACCGGATCATTTCTACAGATGGCAAAAGGTGCTCTTTTTCACAGATTATCTGTCTCATATTTTACAGATGAGGTACACTCATTTTTATTTGATTTGACCCTTTTTGTTCCCTGTCGATACACATCTGTCTGCATCACGATGTCACCAGGTGACTCTGAACCCCTCCAGTCATTGAATAGATGCTTAGAACAGATAAATGTGCCAAAACCTTCTGCAGCTGACTAGTAGAACAATTTCACAATTTCACTCCAGCGATCAGGTCCGAAACTTGGGGAGTAGTGATGGACTCTGACCTGAACCTCAGAGCCATATTAAGACAGTGACAAAATCGGCCTTCTGTCACCTGAAGAACATCTGCAGGATTAGAGGACTTATGTTTCAGCAAAATCTAGAGAAACTCATCCATGCGTTTATCTTTAGCCACATTGATTACTGGAACAGGTTTGTCCAACAAATCAATCAAACAGCTGCAGCTGATCCAGAAGCTGCTGCTCACATTCTGACTAAAACCAGGACCATGGAGCACATAACACCAGTTTTGAAATCACTACACTGGCTCCCTGTAGCTCAGAGAATATACTATGAAATATAGTTGTTAATTTATAAATCACTAAACAGCTTAACACCACAATACCTTAAAGATCTGTTATTGCTGTACCAACTGTCTAGACCCCTCAGATCTTCTGGCTCTGGTTCTGCTCTGCATCCCCAGAACCAGAACCAATTGAGGAGAAGCAGCTTTCAGCTTCTATTACCACAAATTTGGAACAAACTTCCAGAAAACTGTAAAACAGCTGAAACACTGAGTGCCTTTAAATCTCGACTTAAAACCCACCTGTTCAGAGTTGCTTCTGGATAAATAAGGGTTAGAGTCCCAGTCAAACAGTGTTTTAACTAAAGTTCTAAAGGGCTAGAAAAGGGGTGCGGGTTTTAATGTTTTTTTATTATTATTGTTTATTCAATGTTACGTGACTATTTTTTTTATATAAAGCACTTTGAAATGTCTTGCTGCTGAAATAAAATTTTATTTGATTTTGATTTGACTGATTTTGACTCAATAGGTCACATGACCTATAAGCTATTGAAGAAAAATACTAAATTTAAACTAAAAAAATAGGTAACAAAGATAAAACTTACATAAGGCTTATATAGTTACAGTAAGTCACCATTGTAGTTCACAAAGTACTATTGTACAGGTTGTATAGATTATTGATATACAGATTATTTATTATTATTTATGTATACAACCTTACATTTTAAATTCTACATTTTATAGTGTTTTATATATTTTTATTTTTATTGGTAACTTGATCTGTGGGTGTGGGTGTGTGTGTGTGTGTGTATGCTGCAACTGCACAGTAATTTCCCGGCTGGGATGAATAACGTACTTCTATTCTATTCTATTCTATTCTATTCTATTCTATTCTATTCTATTCTATTCTATTTAAGGAAAAGAAAACAAAATATCTACTTTTCTTGACAAAAATGCATGTTTAGGGGAAATGAAAAAGAAAACATATAAATTTCTTGATGGAAATTTATTAAGCGGCAGAAAATGGATGAATGGATGGATATTTATACTTTTATTTCTTATATCAGTTTTTGATCCTCCATACACCTTTCGCACTGCACTGTCAAACTAAGAGCAGGCGAGTGATTAAAGTGTAGATTTATTGCTTACAAAATATTATAATACATATGTGAATATATTGTATAAATATTTATAGATTCTAGTAGAGATTAAAATAGTACAGTTTAAAATATTCAGCCTCAATTTGAAGTAATAGCTAGAATAGGTCCAGGAAGCAACGGTGTGAGGTTGACCTGCTTTAGGTTGACCGCAGGCCTCTCTTAATGGTCTGCGAGTTGCTTCATATAAACAATTGTTTATTTGCTGTAACATGAGCTCAAAGTGCGACGATACAGTCAGCTTCCCAAGGGATTGTGTTTAATATGCACAGCACCCTCTGGTTTCTGTGGTTGCACTGTGAGACATTTAAATATGCAGATGAAATCATTATTTCATAAAAACTGCAACTGATGAGACAATTTCTGTTAGGATCAACTTGAAGAAGCGCAGAGTTCTCCCTCTGTTTTTGCCTTAATTAAGCCTTCAGAGGGACAGGCGTCACAGACGGGGTAAAACACATTCCTTCTCTTTCTGTCATTATTTTATTTTTCTCCTTACTGTCACGTTCAGGCTGTCTCATATTACACAGGTCGCATACTTTAAGCTGTATGGTTTTTAGTTGAAATGAAACCAGAATTAATTTCAGGTTGATGTAGGTTCCAAAGCAAGGTCACATTCATTCATTCCCAAAATGGTCCCTGTAGGAAAGTCAAGATGTTTCAGCGGCTCAGATTCTGATGGCTGACAGAGTTTGGACACACAGAGTTATGTCAATATATCTTTTAGTTTGACCTTTAAGTTGTTATAAGGTGAGCATATTTTGTTGTTTGGTTTATAAGCAAAAGGTTAAGCAAAGGATTATTGCACAGAACGATTCAGTTGACACAAAGAGGAACAAGGTGGAACAGCCGAGTTCCACTTATCACTTGTGTTAAAACAGGAAAAAATAAACTTTAAACTAGGACAATATATAAAAAGTCTTTTTGTTGCTTGGTTGTAAAAGTGGTAGAGGTTTTTTGATGAATTTTACCACATATTGTGCTTTCAGCTTATTGCACAAAACTTCATTTTATGAGTTGAGTGTGCATGAATGGCGCTTCTCTTGACTCATATCTTTACACATTTATCCTACAAGTATTAGATTAAGATGTGTAACCAGATAGCAATGGAATTGAAGCTTCTTTACAGATTTGATTCGATTTTTCATTTGAATAACACAAAATGTATTAGGGCTGAAACAATTAATCAAATGAATTGTGATTAATTAACTATTGAAATCATTATCAACTAATGTATTAATCGATTCCTCATTAACTGAAAATTGCAGACTAAAAATGACCATTTGCTCAAAGATTTAGACATTATTGTAGGCATAAGATTTAAAAAAAATTATTATTATGTTTTGTCTAGAACGCAAGTGAAATTTTTAGCTTTTTTTCCTGTAAAAAAAAGACAATAAGACACTCCTTTTAAGCACCTTGAGTTATTTACTAATTAATCCGAAAAATGACCAACAGTTAAGCAGACAGTATGTTTCAGCTGCAGATGTATTTTTGATGAAGCTTATGCTTCAGGAATCCTGTGTTGCTGCATTTCAGGCAGTAACATTTTCATTTGTCTTTAAAAATATGGATTCAGTTATTTGCATATTTTAATGTATTTCTTATATTGTGTCTAGAAAAAGAAAAGACGTTTTTTTAATCATTAGATGCAGCTCTAAGATGTATGTCACATAAAAAGCAGGGTTTGAAGACTTTTGAGAACCAGTTTGATAAAGTAAAAACCCAAAATCTTACATAAACAGCATTAGTAAAAAATCTATTCATTTTTCAAACTGTAGTACTTTATCTATTTTGTTGGCCTATACTTTTTTTTTTTTTTTTTTACTTTAATATTTTAAAACTGAATAATAACACAATCGAAACAGCAGCGGGTGTTTTTTTTTTCTTCAATAATTTCAGGACCGGATGGAGGCAGAAGCATTTTCACTCAAAAAACCTCACTACAGGTTATGTTCTTTTCATTCCAGAACAAAAATGTAAAACACAAAAATCCCACCTCACTGTTCCATCTCATTCTTGCTGACTTTGTTTTCTGGTCTGAACATCCTGGATGTCCAGCGATGGCTCAGATCCCTCCAGTTTTAAGCAATCTAATCTAAAAACGCAGCTTTGTCTGCCTTCTCCACACACAAATATTCAACATTCAGACGATTATGCAACCCTAGAGACATCAGTGGTGTCAAACGACTTCATACAGCTGGCTATTTATACATGTGGTTTATCTGCTGGAAGCTCTTCTTAGTGCCTCTTTATCATTCATCTCCACGTCTCCGTTCTTTCATTCTCATCTCTTATCTCTTTTTGGTTATTGTCAGACATCAGCATCTTTTTTCAAACACTCACGTTTATTATTCCAAGCTTTCTTTACAGTTCTACAGAAATAACATCCAGCTCGAGTGAAAATTGCTTCTTTTTAAAATGTCATCTGCCTAAAAAAATATAAGAACATTACCTGAAACATATGTCCTTCAGTCTTTATTGTCCGCAGCTGATTAAATGCTTGTAACAAAAATCACAATCCTTGATAATATAACAAACATGAATGCTTTTTTTTTAGGATTTTGTGAGACAAACAAACACAAAATGGAGTGTAATTATAAATGATAAGGAATGTCTTGGATCTGACTTTTGTGGAAAGTGAAACATAAAGCATTTAATCTAAATTTGAATGATTTTTATTCTTTCTTTAATGTTGTTTCTGATTGGAGACAGAAGTTTAATTTTTTTCATGCTAGCTTCTTCCGTAGATATTCTCCCAGACTTGTTAGGGCTGGACAACTCCAAAACATTAATATTACTGCCAATCAGAAGAAGCTGGAAAATTAAAACCTAAATGAGACCAAAAGTAAAATGTAAAATCTAAATGTAAAGTTTGTGGTGCAACATAACTCAGTACATGACCTTTGGTTTAATTTCCCCTTGGTATCAATAAAGTATTTTTGAATTGAATTGAAAAAAACAACCCCTTTGGTGAAACATGGTAGTGGTTTCATGTGGAATTATGCTGTGGGGATGTTTTTCATCAGCAGAGACAGAGAAGCTGGACGGGAAATGAAATGAGACTAAAACAACCAGAGATACAATGAAATGGTTTAGATTAGGAATGCAAAAATGTGAAAATATAGGTAGATATCAGTAATATCAATATCCAATAATGATCCTGCTGTTGTGGCTGATAACCAAAACGTATTGCTAAGCCTGTTGCAATAACAATTTATGATGCACGATAAATTGTCCCAGTAACTATTGTGGTTAATATGGTAAAAATAACATGGTTGTATTGAGACTAGGGATGTGCCGATCAGGTTTTTTCCTCCTGATACCGATCACCCCTGAGGGCCGATCGGCGATTCCGATCCCCGATACCGATCACATAGTTATGATTTATTTATTCTTTATCATAAACACTACTGTTACATTATGTAGAAAAAGGAACCATGAATTCACCTTAATTTAGACAAAAACTTCTTTTTAATAACTTTTCCAAGAAGAAAACTAAACAAAACAGGCATTGTGCAAATTGAACTGCTATCAATAATACTATCTACAAACACTCCGGTGAGTGTTTGTAGCTGTGCTGCTTTACCTGCTGTCTGATCCTCCATGTCTTTTTACTGCATTGAGCCTCGATGTAGCCAAACTCCGTCATTGTTTTT
>CAEGAF010151662.1:0-25221 GCA_903067075.1 Micropoecilia bifurca
ACACACACACACACAAACACACACAGACACACACACACACACACACACACACACACACACACACACACACACACACAGACACACACACACTTTATCCTCATGTAATCCACTGACCCTGATCAACAGAAATAGAAAGGGAAACTACAAGTGAGCCTGTGTGCATAAAACGTTTATTTTCACCTGTTGTGTCTGTAAATGTGTTTCTGCAGTCAAGGACACAGATCAATCCAGATAAAAGACTCGGCCGTGGGAAAAATCATTATGATACAATTAATGAACAGAAATCCCAGACTTACTGGATCATTTGTGAGAAGTGGAAGGTGTCGTGATTGGCTTAGTTTTTCCTTTTGTTTTCTCAGAAACCAAGGTAAGAAGAATCTCTCTCTTTGGGTTTAATCTTTTTTGTTTATTTTCGTAAGTGGGATATTGAGCTCAGCAGAGCAGATTAAACTTTAATTCTCCTTCTTGCTTCATTTACTCCACTCTAATATGCTTTAAAATACAGCTCAATATCTTCTGCATTCACAGCAGAATAATCAAAAGTTCCCACTTTAAACTTCCCATGATATCTCGTTCTGTCTTCTCTCTCTTTTTAATAATTATTTTATTTAAATAGTTTAAAGTCATTTTGCAAGGTGCATTTTCACTTTATCATGTTAGACTCACCACTGTAAAACTCTTCCCAACATGCCCAGCATCTAATGTGATCATATCTGGGTTTCTTCTGTGACATATTTAAGTTTTTAATTTAGATTTGAGCTTTTTTCATTGTGATTTGATCCACTTTGTCATCATGGCCTCCTTAAATTAAAATGTGAGTAAATCAAGAAACATGTTATATGTTTAAGGAGTCTTTTCTAATAAAAAGTTGAACTGACAATTTCAAATTAAAGATTTTAGTCCATACTGACAAGATAGCATCATATTGTCTCTGATTTGTCTCCTCTGCCTCCATGATGATCATCTCTGTCAACACGCCATCCCAAAGATGATCCATCTGATTGAGATCTGACTGCGGTGTCACTAGAGTAGCGTGAGCTCAATGTCAAATTCAAGAAGTTGGAGATGATTGGAGCATCAGGACATTGAATCGTCCTACTGGAAATAGCCTGAAGACGGGCTGATTAAAGGCTGGATGTGGCTTTTAAAAGATGCTCAATTTGTACCTAGAGGTCCAAATTGTGCCAAGATAATATTCTCAACGACATTATGAGACTAACATCATCCCAACATGTTGATAAAAGCCAGCATTATCCATATGTTCATGTTGCTAATGCCAAACTCTCAGCCTCCCAGTGACAACCAAGACTCATTAGAAAAGGCAAAGTTTTTTTTCTTACTTGTCATTGTCCAATTTCACAGATCCTGTGTGAATTACAGCATCAGTTTTATGTCCTTAGCTGGTATGAAGGACACCCAGTGTCCTCTATCTGCCTCAATGTTTCACATGCTTTGTGTACATAGATGTTCTTCTTGTCCACATAACAGTTTCTCACTGGATATTTTTGCCTTTTCAAATCATTTTCTGTAAACCCAAGAGATATTTGTTCATGACAATCCCAGCAGATTAGTGGTTTGTGAAATATTCATTCTGCCCATCTGGCACCATGTCTTGATGAAAGTCACTTAAATCCTCCGTCTTCCATGTTCTAATATTCAATTTAAAACCCAGTCGTGCCTGGATGCCAAATGCATTTAGTTACTGCCATCTGATTGGCTGATTTGTTTATGTGAACAGGCATTTGAACAGGTGGATTTAACTAAGTGGCCTGTGAGAGTTTAGTTTTGCTAATGTGTCCCTTATTGTACATTTTCCTGTTAAATGCATTGACTAGATGTTCAATCTGACCATTTAGGCAACCTGAATACAGAATAAAAGAATAATGTTCTGCGGTTTTCATTCAAATTTTGTCCATTTTGTGTCCTTCTGTTCAGCAGTTCACACAAGATGTCTTGAAGAAGTATTACAAATAAAAAAAAAGACTATCATTAAATTTCAAGACACATTTGTAAAAGTCGAAGAACTCAATTTTTTTTACATTTAGTTTCATTCTAGTTACTTACAAGGAACTTCAACGTTAACAGGAATCGATTTCTCCGCCTTTCTGTAGCAGTTAGCTCAGAAAGCCATTTCAGTGGTGAGTTTCTGCAACACTGCCTTCTGTCCTTCCCCACCCTGCCAGTTTTTTTTCCCCCATCTCATGTTCCTCTCAATCATTGATCCATCCGTGTTTCCATCTGTCTGCGTCAAACGCATCCAGCTGTATCTGTCTCACAATCAAACAGTAAATCTCCGAAGCCAGTGATCAGATTCTGACAAAACTCAAACTGCACCATATTTCTGTGCTGAAATTTCAGGTGTACAAACTCAAAGCAGCTGTTTAGTTACAAAGCTTTGTTTGATCACCTGAACCACAAGGATTAAAAAACTTCTTTGGAAGGTGCAGTTAAGAGGTACTTCTTGTGATGGTTGGCGTTTTCGGTATCAATTAGCCAATTTTTGCTTTAATAACTCGCTGATCTTTCATAGTGTGTGTCTAAGAGCAGCTTTAAGCCTGCTATTTGCATGTTCTTCCTAAATATTTGCTATATACTTAGGGAACATTGAGTCGCAGGATTGTTCTAAAAATTTAGGGCTAGTACCTCCTTCAGTAACATTCATGCAGTTGAATTCTATGAAATATGACAGATCAGGATTTTGACCCCCCTGATCCACCAAAATTAGGTCTGAACAACCTCCTGCTGGTAGATATTATTACAGTCATTCAATCATACTGTCTTGTGTTAGATTATGAGTAGTTTGTGGGAAACAGGTGGGAAGTGAGAGCAAATGGGCAAAATGCAGAATCTTCTACCTGAAAAGGGCCTGAATTAATCAAAAATGCCAAAGACAGGAAATAGTGACGGACCAAAACAAGCAGCTTCCATGACAGAACACAACAAGCTACAAAAATAGCCAACTGTAGTTGAATATTTTTTAAAATAGTTTAAAAATCCTGTAGTTACACAGATGTTAGGTTTGAGAATCATGTTTTTAGAGACTGTATGGATATGAAATAAATGCTTCCACTTTAACTGATCCCTTTAAAATTCTGAGATCATTTTTGAGCTTTTCTCGGACCTTTACTCCGTTGGTGACTTTTAAACTGATGCTGCTTCCGTGAGCGAGCGAGGAGGAAGTTTCACATTTGTGCCTGACATGTTCACGTGCAATTCTTCAAGCAACGATTTTGCTTCCCCCCCACCCCCAAACAGACATATTTTACTTTCGCTGAGCTAATCATGTGATGAAACTGCATGACAGCTTCCCCGGTACCTTTCAGCTGATGCATCTCCTGGCTTTCTTCTGCAAAAGACCAAATGCCTCAAGCAATTTAATTGGAAACATTAGAAAGTCAATAACGTCTCCTGGAGCTGAACCAGAGAATTTGTGCAAAGACACATATTTGACTCAAGTAATAAAAAAATCATGCTTCAGTAGTGAAGAGTAGAGAATTGGTTGTGTGGACAAAGAGGGAAGCCACCTACGTTTGAGCAATCTTGCAGAAAAAAAAAGAAACAGCAGAGCAAAGAGAGCGAGACTGATTGACGGGTGGAATTGGAGGACTATAAAAATGTTCATGGCATTCAGCCTGGGTGGCTTACATGTGTGACTTCAGAAAAAAGCTTTATCTCTGTCAGTTTCAATTCTCTCTCCCTTCTTTGCCTTCTGTTTGGTTAGACTTTTAGTGTCTAAGCTCCTTGCCTTACCTGTCTCTAGCTGATTATTAGGAGTCCTTTCTTCCTCCATTGCGTCTAATTTTCTTTTTCTTTCCCCCTTCGAAGTTTTCTGTTGCCCTCTGCTTTCCCTCTGTGGCAGTTTGATAAGGGAAGACAACCATGGAGGTGTTTGCATGCATTTGTTTATTTTTAGCTGTTAAAACTGCAAATAGTGACATCAAACTTCCTGAGAACAGTTTCATTAAGATGACAATTATATTTTATGTTTATTTGGGGTATCAACGTTGTCTTCCACATGACATAAAAACTACAACGATGTCTTAATGAAGCCCCGAAGGATAATTTTTTTTTTATTTATTTTTTAAGTTATATGTCAAAATTCATATGAAAAATCTACATGCTGTTGTCACAATCACTAACCCACTTTGGTTATTACTCAGAAAAGCAGGAATAAATATTTGAGGCCTTGCAAAGATGTATTGTCTCGCTAACATCGATGTATGTTATTTGGATTTAAAACAAAAGTAGCAGATAATTTTGAAGGATATATACATAAATTTCTTAATTTTTGGTGATGGCAGCATCATGCTGTAGGGATGCAATTTCTCAGTCCCTGAACATACAGTGCAGTCAGAGTGACAGTGAAATGATTCTCATTAAAAGATGGCTGCATGTTAGGCTGGCAAAGTCTAAGTCTGTCCCTGAATCTAATTGTCTTTGGCGAGGCTTTAAGCATTACTACTGGCAGTAAATCTTATTTCAGCCTCGGCTTGATCTATTTTGCAGCTCGTTTATACCTCTGACTCAGACATCTAAATCATTTAGTTTTGCAACGTTGACCTCCCGTATTATTTTACGCAATTAAAGGCAAAACGGCATGAGGAGGAAACAACTGCTCATTTCGCCCAGGCCGCATCTTTCCAAAGTGGATTTTTTTAAAAATCCTCCAAGATATTGCTCTGCGATCGATTTCAGGGTCAAGGGTTGAATGAAAAAGAGAGAAGAGACGAGGAGGCAAAAGCAGGGTTTTAAGGAAGGCCTCAGGAGCAAACAAAGGCTGCAGAGAAGAGACAAAAGGTAATGATGCTGGGAACTGGGGAGCCAGGAGTAAAGGCATTGGATGCAGACAGACTAGTACGTAACAAACACAAGTAAAACTTTGTATGAATCGTTACAACAGACAGTCGTGTCATTAATCTGAGTGGTTTCAGTTTATTCAGGTCACATCAGTCAAGAACAAAATGAAGCCACTGTTGTATTTTTCTGCTTTCTGAAGTCCTCTGGTTTAACCGATGAATATGACTGAGAGAAAAACAGCTAAAAAGGTTCTTATCACTGATGGTTATTTGTGAATTTGGCAAACACTTTAGCTTGTCACCAGCCGTTTTCGCAAAGCGCTCAACTCTGAAACCCAGACCCCCCATCATTCTCTGTGTCTGCACTCCTTTTTTCTTCAAAATGATCACAACCAAGACTTCCAAATCCTTTCTATTTTTGTCTTTTTCTTTCCAAATCAGATTGACTGACAGGTCTGAGCGTTCACACTTACCCTATAAAGGTTACAGGGATCTTCAAAACTGCCTAGTTTACTTTTTAAAGAGCCATCGATCAAAATGAGTGGCTTCCACGCTAAAGGAATCAAACACTCACGCAGAGAAAACTTCTCCTGGATCAATCCATCTGTCTTTTATCTTCATCTCAAAGTTTCCATCATGAACTGGTATCAGTGTGATGAGCACGGATTTGCTGATGTGATCAAGGGATACTACATTCACCATAAACTGGAACCAAAACGAAAATATTGATACAAAGAGTCAAAGTCTTGGTTAAAACTTCCAAAACTTGCATTAATTAGCAAATGCACAGGGAAGCAACTCTAAAGTCAAACTAGACCTCTACATATTCCCCAATTACAGAAAAATGTATGTTTGGGGTTTAAATTAAGGTGCAAAAGCAAGAAGAAAGTTCTGCATGCCTTGGATTTTTCTTCCTTTTTTGTCCTTTACATCTTAGTAAGACGTAATTTTAGAGCTCCTATAAAGTCAGCATAGAAACCAAATCTTCAAATTTCTGACTAGTATTTCTGTTGTGATGTCTAAAATGGTTTAATGTCTATTTTTACTTATTCTCTTGTTATACAGCACTTTTGTCAATCTCTCCCTTTTTTAGTATCCTTTATAAATATATATAATTTGATATTTTCATTAAACCTAGAAAACTGTAGTCAATCAATTAACTAAACATGAGCTTACAATGGAATAGAAGTAATATAAAGAACGATAATTTTAATCTTTTTGCTTTAGTTTAACAAGTCCTGTCCTAAACACCAATGTTTGTAGTAACATGAGAAGCTGTCCAACCTCTGATCCCTGTGTTCATGAAAGAACCAATATTCATTTATTTATACAGAACAAAATAACATCACACATACCGTCAATGAAACATTGGTATGGGGGATAGTTTCATTTTACAGGACTCCTGTGAAAAATGTAATTAATTTGAAAAGATGTTAGTGATGAACAGCAGGAAATCACAAATCACTTGCATTCAAGCCACCTACTGCAGAGCACTGTGACAATCAGAAAACACGTGAATCTTATAAAATGCTCCCTGTATGTGAAATGTCACAAATTCGCATTTTAAGTCAGGCACATTTCCAGTGACAGCCAGTTTTTTCTCCTTTATACTGACCAATAACGCTGCAAACAAGCAAACCTGTTTCAGTTCATTCATCAGATCTCCAACCCATACCAAAAAAAAAAAAAGGTTTTGAATAAATACATTTTCCCTGTGTAAAAAAATTAAACATCTATTAAAAGAGAAACATTTAAAAAGCTATGACACGTGTGATGTTGAATTTAACAGCCAACAAAAAAAATGTACATGTACAGAAACGCAGATCAATTTTGATCAAAACCATAGTGCCTTCCAAAAGTAGTCGCACGCATTAAAGTTTCACATTTGGTCACAATATGACCACATCTTGATTCAGACGCGCTAAATCAAGAGAAAGTACCTCATCGTTCTGAAGTTCAAGAGAATACAGATGGGTTAAGTTATAAGATGATTCCCAAACTCATCCATTTGAGGATGCATGATTCCCATCGATTCTGACCAAGGGTGGGCGATTTTGTACGCAACTAGTGATAAAGGTGTCGAGTTTCACAAAAGGACAACAAAAGACTTCCAGATGCAGTTCCAACAAAAAGCAGTGCTACAAAGTTTCATCTCAAACATACAGGACATATATGCTTGTAAAACATTTTTAAAATCATGTATCATTTTGTCTACTTTATGCACTACATTGCATGGATCTTTTAGCAAAATCCCAATAAAATACATTTAGGTTTGTGACAGAGAGAAGGTGAATGCTTTTACAATGGAGATGAAGATCAAACGCACAGACAGCGAATTCCCTTAAGGATAATTTCCATATCAACATTGTAAAACAGAACAGTCTGCAGACAGGAAGAAACACTGAACCAACCGAGGTTAGAAAAGATTTCAATGCGACCATATAAAGATGTGAAAAACAGGCAGCGCTGTGAGGGCATCCAGGATTCCTAATTATCTTGAGTAAACTTTGACATTTCATGCAAGATTCAAACAGAATCCCAACCTTTGGTTATGTTTAGACGGTTATATCTGAATTCATAATTATAAACACAAGTTCATCTTCCAAAAATATACATAAGTCATCTTATAATATGCATATATATTTACATACACACACACATACAACAATAAAGCGATGCACACCGTACAACAATGATCTGCTGGCATGAAGTGAAGCTTTATGAGTATTTTTCTGCCCACCTTCCCAGGTTTTATTCCTAAAGCTTCTCTGAAGCAGCATCAGGAGTAGAGCTGAGAACTGCAGAGAGATGAGATTCTTTAAAGGATGATGAAAATCAAACTGTGAACGCAAACACTTAATGCTGCGCTTAAAGTTTTCATAGCGAGCTTTGCAGGATAAGCCGACTCACAAGCACTGCTGTGCACATCGCATTACACCCAGAGTTTAATTCGGTTAACATTTATTTAAACAGCTTGACACACAATGAGCAGCAGCATAAAGACAGTATTAAAAGCTTGCCTATCGACCAGTGTACCTCATGGTGTAAAGTCTCCCTGCTTTGTACCATCAGCTTATTGATGTAATTCCCTATTATTTTAAAAACACTTGTTCCCATTTCTTCTACCCGTAAATCCCAGAGTACCTCCGTTATCCACCGTCCCTCCCCTTCCACCCAAGACAGTTTTACTAAAATTGACGTTTGTAGAGTCTCTCCTCCTCAGTCATGTGCGTTTAATAGTTTTGCAGCTCAGGAATGTTCTTGTAGAGGTCCAGTGAGTCAGGGTTGGAGAACGCTCCTCTCTGTGCAACCTCCCGACCAGCGATGATCTGCTTCACAGCAACCTCCACCTTCTTCCCGCTGATGGTGTACTGCCAAGAGGGGGAAACAAAGGCCGTCATTCGAGCGGCAGCTGACTCCTGATGTCTTTAAGACGATCTGATAGTTTTATACGTATCTGGCTGATATTCAAGATCTCTTACGGGAATGTCTTTTGTCTCCAGGAGCAAGGCAGGGATGTGTCGGGCAGACAAAGCTTTTCTGATGGCTCCTTTAATCTTTGTCACCAGCTCCGGATGGAAGGGCTTTCTAGGAGCCATTTTTAAGAACAAAATAACTCTTTCCTCTCCATCTGCATTGTACTGGGGCACACAAAGACTGTCTGACACTTCCTCGAAAGCCTCCACTGCAAGAAAGGAAAGCAAAGAAGACGACGGAAAAACAAAAATGAGAAGAGCATAAGAGAGACAGGAGGTGGGAAGAATTTCATTTTTAGACAATTGTTTTTTTGGCTCCCAAGAACTAAAAGAGGATCTAAGCTGAATTATTATCATAACAATGATTTTGGCTCCGTCCTTAAAACTCACCGATGTTGTAGATCTCTGAGCTCCCAAAGCGAACTCCGTTGGGATTCAGCGTGCCGTCGCTGCAGTACAATCACAGGTTCAATATGTGTGCAGTACATATACCACTACCAGAAAGAGCAAAAAAGTGAAATATGCAAAGCTAAAAGAAAGTTGTTGTTTTTTCTCTGGCTCCTTCCATATATAATTCAAAATAGTTTATTTTTCTAGTTATTTCCACAGTTGTAATGTCTCACACATAGTTAAAAATGGATAATTACAGTGTTGATTATTGTTGTCAATTTATGATAAAAATGTATTTATTGAGATAATGAAAAACTGCAATTGACGTTTTTTATAAAACTTTGTCGTTTGACATTTTTTCTCACTGTTGGTTCCAGGTGAACAACAATAAACAACAATGAATTTAAAAATACTACTGAATGTGATGACAGTGGCATTTCACCAAATATCTCCTTCAATATGAATTATATATGTTTGTCTTGCATTTGCTTTGAATTGGTTATATTTAAATAAATTCAATTGAATACAAACTGTAGTTGGAAAAGCATCAAAACTGGACTTGTTTTTTCTCTGTAATAACTGATATAATACAAAAAAACCTCTTCAGCTGCAAAAAAGAAATTAAGTAAAACTACAATGATTAAAAAAAACAACCTGGTTTCAATATTTACTATAACTGATCTTCTGTGAGCAAATTGGTGAAACGACTGACCTTCTCCCCAGCATGACAATGCCTCCTGTTTTTGGGTTGATTTTGCAATAATCTCCATGGGCCCACACACCTAAAGCACAGCAACAATCAAAACCATTACTTCTACTATTACTCACTTTAATTTGTCGCATAAAAAACTGATCATCTGACATGGGTTTCCTTATTTGCATGTTTATTGTATTGTGTGTTTACCAGGAAAAGTGGAAAAGTAAGCTTTGTGGTATTTGCTCCCGTTCTCATCATTCCAGAAGTGAGTGGGTTGGCAGGGGATCGGCTTCAGGCAAACAAGTTCACCGCTCTCGCCCCAAACTGGCTTACCTGGTGATAACCAACACATTTTTCATCAATCACATTTTACAGCTTGCACTGCAACCCTGTAAAAAAACCCAAACCTTAAAGATAAATTTAACTGAGCAGCGATTAACAGTTGTGCACAGCAGCAGAATATGTCAAACACGCCGCCTAGAACACTGTGTGATTCTACACAGCCTAACCGCCCCGCAGGAAAGGGTTAAAGCCTTAAACACTGACTGAAATAATCCCAGGCTGAACGGCTTCAAATGATCCCTCAGTCCACTTTCCTTTGAGGTGGCAGGAACAGCCTGCAGAAGGGAGCTGGGGAACGATGGGCTAAAATCAATGAAAAAATATAAAGGACTTTCAAAACTCCCCACAAACTACTACAAGAAAAAAACAACTTGTTTTTGATGCATTGCCATTACATATACTGTTTCCCAGTTGTTTGTAATGGCATTTCTCCAGGGAAAGTTGATTTCACACTGCCTTATCTTTTATTAGTTGACATATACTTTCATAACTCATTAATCTATAATGCACAGAAGGTTCTCCTTGAATTAAATCTTCTTAAAAATGTAGTTTGTTGTTGGCCTTCAAAAGTAAATTAGAAGTTCAAGGGCATCTCATGAGCAATAAATGTGCTGCTTACTATTAATCTTTATCAATATTGCAGCTTTCCTACGATTTAACAGCTGCTAAACTTAGACTGAAGTCAAAAGGAAAGGCGTTCATTTACGGGGAGACTCTCCCACACCAAACACCGTCTTACCCTCAGTGCTCCAGGCTTCCACAGCCATGCCGAGGTTTCTTGACTGGATCTCGCCCCGGTACACCGGAACCGTTGGGTTTTGGCCCATGAAACACGAAACTATATCAGTTCCCCCTGAGGAGAGATATAAAGACAGACAAATGTTAATGAAAATCGCCACAATTTGTGTTTTAAGGAGTTTATTTTGTATTAGTAGATTCATTTCACTACTCGACTTCTCAGTTTACACATAAAATTCTTCATATGTTTTCTGACTGAATGCAACTGTTTTATTGAGGTTCGGATTTAGGAAAGTGAAACTCTTGACCTTTCTTTATCGAAAGTTTGACATGTTTTCTTAGCCATTGTAATACCAACCTATCAGAGTTATTTCAAATCCAGCTCAATGAGGCATGGAAAGAGTGTAAGATGCTAATGGTCTGGAAATAATGAATAAAAATTACAAAGTTTCACAGGTTTGAAGTGTTTACAATGCAATTTTTATCTAATATGTGTACAGTGATCAAATTGCTTTGACTTAAAACAAAAGCAGAGGTTATTCCTAGACCAACAACACAGATTAGTAAACTATTAACAGTGTTAGTGATAACATTATTAATTGTTATTTTGATTTAAATCATTAAATCATACATTTTCTATGTTTAGCTGGTGTTTTCAAGTGTATTCCACAGTAAATGATGCCTTCTGCTCTTCAAAGAGAGACAGAACAAGCTGATGCTAGCTGCTTAATTAGCTGAGCTTTCTGTAAGCCTGCCATCAGCAGCTTTATGGACATGCTACCTGAAGGTAAATCAAGTTTACCTTTAGTTGCTGTTATTATGGTGTTTTTGGAAATTTTTTACAAATAATTTTTGCAAGTAAGTAAAAAAAAAGCTTTCATTCAGCCAGCTGACCAGCAATGTGTAGCAAGAGGTTGCATTGCTGTGCCACTATAAGCCCCACGCAGGAATGAGAAAAAAAAAATAAAACTCTTTCTCTGACATCTCTTCCCAGCAGGAACAGTGACAATTCTTTAGCACTTTGGAAACTAACTTTTTTTTTTTTTTTAGATCTTGGTGTAACTTGACACCAGTGACTGTCCCACTCAAACATCAAGTTAGATTAGTAATTTCTTTTTTTTTTTTTAAACTTTTGCTCCTGTTTGCTGCTCTGTTTCACACAAGCTACTGTACCTGAAATGCTCCTCAGTGCTGCAGCTTACGGCAGCATCCCTGCGTCTCCAGAGACCACTGGGCCGGGGACATTACTTCAATTTGTCGTAGCATCTGTCTGGAACTGCTACCGCAAACTGGCGGTGTTAGCGCACTGCTCCACCTCCGCTGACCTATTTAGGAGTTCTCCTTTCCTACACCTTCCTAAAACTGTCACCATGACACACACACTCGCATACGTACACGTACCTATTTATCTTTTTCTACCCTCCAATCATCAACTATTCCTGACATGCTCTATTCATCTCCCCTCCCATTGTTCGCTCTCTACCTCCCTGCGTCGCTCCTCTCTGTATCACAGGCTACATCCATCCATCTTGTACCCTCGCTCCCTGCCCTTCTACTGCTCCTCCCTCTCTTTCTCTTCCTTTTCTATCTGTTCTTTACACTCAGTCTCTGTGTCTGTCTGCCAGGTTCTTTATTGAGCTTTAATTGGCTCCCTGGAGAAAGAGGAAACATTGTCTTCTGATTACACACAAACACACTTATGGTGGGAAGATAGACAATTATCTTATTGTTACTCTCATCTGCATAGGTGGGCACAAACATGCAAGCAAATACACAGAGAAGTATATTTAAAAGCAAAAGTCGCTGTGGCTTTCTTGGGATGCTTTCCATGCCGTTCCTTGCGCAAAGATTGTGTGTATAAACAAGAAGCCAACTTGTCACATTGATCTTATGCTCCAAGCAGCACTCTTCCGTTGGTGCTTTTTCCACTATGAATGTGTGTGTGTGTGTGTGTGTGTGTGTGTGTGTGTGTGTGTGTGTGTGTGTGTGTGTGTGTGTGTGTGTGTGTGTGTAGGTGTAAAGGCTTTGAACATCCTCTGGGACATTTCAGGGCCAGACAAAGCTACCAACTGCCACAAACCAACGTATCAACCACCATATTTAATCTTCGGCTGCATTCATGTTTTTTGGTTGTTTCTTTCTTTTAAGTAGATTGTACAAAGAAAGCCTATTGTGAAAGTCACATATTGAAACAACTTGCAGAAACACGTAGTCCCCGAATGAGACGGAGTGAAAGGGGAGCAGAGAGGCGACATATGGGCAGTCAGACTGTTTGTACATTAGAATCCAGGGAATCCAGCAGTGACGGTGTTAAAACCGCCTGGTGAGGAGAAAGCCACGTTCATGCTGGCAGGGACCCACACAAACACCCTGAAATACACAGCATCTTTGTGAAAATGGTTCATAATGCAAATAAAATCTCCATAAGCTTGAAACAACAGCCTGCAAAGTCTGTATATGTGTTCTGGAGTCGATACGCAGAGGCACAGGGAGAAATCCACACAGTGGCCCTTCACATATGCCACCAGGCAATGGTCACAGTGGCACATATGCTGTGATAAGTCCTACCACACATGCGCGCGCACACACACCAACGGGGTTGTTGACCTCGGGGGTCAAGGTTAGGGCGTTTGGCAGCCAAGAGGGCTGCAGCCTGCTGATGCCCTTGGCGACAAGGAGACCAGCTTTTCAGATTAACAAACGCATATTAACACAGAAAGCAAAATCTCTCTCTAAAATGACAAATCCACAATATTAATCACCAGCATAACAACCTGGGTTGTGAAAAACAATTAAAACACTCTGATAAGAGCGGACATTTTAGTCAAGAAGGTCATTTTTCTAAGATAGCTTCAGGTCAAAAGACTGAACAGGCAGTTTCATTTCAGTTTAACCCTCTGTGTTTTAAATGATTGTGCATAATCAGACCTTTTTTTGTAAAACACCTTGCAAGTACTTTCTCAAGAAGGTTATCACATTTTGCTGTTACAATGTCAAACAACAATATATATGTGTTTTGGTTTTCATGTGGTAGATCAATAGAAAGTCATAAATAATAGTTAAGTGGAAACAAAGTGATTGTTTTTACATGGAAATACTTAAAATGTTGTGTGGATTCAACTTTTTTTACCCTATTAACTCTAAATATGTACAATTGAAACAAACTGTCTTTAGAAGCTGCTTAATTAGTAAGATAAGGCCCATTATGAGTAGTTCACAATCGCATACATTTACATAGTTTACTGTGAAAATGGAACTGGAAATTAGAAAAAAATCCTTGTACAAACATGCTCCTTTCTCAATAATTACAAAATAAATATCATGGTCTATTTGTAAATTACTTGGAGTTAGATTTCAAACAAGACTGTATCAAAAAACTTTCAACATCTCTTGAGCACTTTTCAAATAATCAGCAATAATCAAATAAAGAATTTTTTTGCAATTTGAAAAACAAATTACTTCTCTTGAGAGCCAATCCTCAACATGATGTTGGTTTACCAGGCCTGTGTAATATAACAAATGTGAACAGTATGTAAAAAAAAGCATGATGAAAGCTGTGAAAAACAACTCCAGTCTGGTTGTGTACAGTTCTGCTCTTCGCCTTTCAACGTTTCCGTTTAGTAATTGGCACTCGGGTCGACGCCCATGTCCACTCTCTCCTCTCTCTCCTCTCTCTCCACTCTCTCGCCTCGCATGTCAACGGGAGCTTGTGTGTTCGTCCGGGTTCGTGTGAATATGTGCGTACATAAAGTGTGGGTGTGTATGGCGATGTGCATTCGACGTCAGTCACCCAGCCTCTGCTAAATGTTAAACGTTTCAGGACTCACTGAAATAGACAGATAGCATTCTATTGACCTGTCAAAATCACAAAGGAGGCTGAGAGAGGCTGTGTGTGAGTCTTTCGGTGCATGACTGTGCTGTGACGAAGACGAAGTTATATATACATTATCTTGCTGAAATTTTCTTTGTTTGCGCCGGTTCTTTGTGTCAGTGTCACTTATGCTTTGTTGCTAATTCTGCATCACAAAAGAATGCTGAGCAGTGCTACAAACCAGATCTTAGTTTTGAAACTGAGTTTATAACCTGAGATCAATCAGCTTCTTAAAGAAGGCAAAACTACGCCACATTTAATCTGACCATCTTCCCTATTTAACAGTTCTTTATAAGAATGCCACATTTTATTCAGACTACTTGCTTTGCAACTCACTTGAAAGAAAGAAGCAAATAAGCCGTAGCCAACATATCAGCTTGATAAATTCTGATCCTGGAGGTTTCACAAAAACCCAAATTACTGAACATTAGAAATCTCTCGAGTGGAAGGTTTGAAATTAGTGAATGTTTTAACTCAACTTTTCTACATTTTTCATTTCTACTTAATGTTGGTTCTCGTCCAGTGCCTCTGCAACACTTATTGAGACTCCTCACCCAAAGTCTAGCTCCTTATTTTCTGCTCGACAAGGCAGAAAAGGGGTTGAACCGGCAATCGTCTTTTGTGAGATTTTCACCTGCAATATACCTAAATCTTTGAATATTTGGCTGCAGTTATTAGAACTTGATAACCGTTTCTTCTGTAGACCCTGAGAAGTTAATTTCTAATTTTCTTTCAGAGGCTTACAAATTATTGCCTATTACTCTTGTCAAATTGTATTTCAGTGCATGTTTGTCATATAAATGGCTGCTTAGAGATTCTAAACCAGAAGAATTTGTGAATCTTTTTTGCTCTTCAAGTTCGGCTTTTACTCATTACAGAAAGATACCCGCACCTTTATATGGAAACATACAGCTAGAGTATTTATAAACTGTATTTTAGCTATTTAACAGGCTCTGGTATCAGCGCCGTCTGTGGCTTTTTGCTTTTCCTGAGATCCTTTCTAGATACTCTGACCCTAAAGAAGAATTTAACTGAACATGAAAGAATCTGCCCGAGAAGTAGAGAAATGAGAAAAAGTAGAGAGGAGATGACTCAAAGGCCAAAGCTTGTTTTCCTTTTTGTGGGAAACTCAAATCTTCCTCTGTTTAATAGTTTGTTTACCTGAGATGGAGCCCAGCAGCACGGTGCTCTTGATGCAGCGATAGACGTAGTCGTAGCTCTGAGGTTTGAGTGGCGATCCAGTGGACAGGATGGTGTGAAGAGACTGGAGGTCGTGTGATTCCGCTGAGAGAGAGAGAGAGAGAGAGAGAGAGAAAGGAAGGGTAAATAAAAATAAAAAAGTAAGAAAACATTTTAACAACTGCTTCCAAAATAGTTGCTCTTTTTTTTTAGTTTCAAACAGAATGAACACAGATTACACAGAACATTGTTTCTGAAATTAATGAAATTTGTCAAGTAATTTTACAGCATGTTATTTACTGTGCAAAAGTTTTAAACACCTCATTTCTTCTTTTTCCAAAGACCCAAACTTTTGGTAACCTTTTAAAGTGGTGTTAATCAATAGATGTCCATACTTTCAGAAGGTCTTCTAAAACTTTC
This sequence comes from Micropoecilia bifurca, assembly GCA_903067075.1. NCBI lineage: Eukaryota > Metazoa > Chordata > Actinopteri > Cyprinodontiformes > Poeciliidae > Micropoecilia > Micropoecilia bifurca. The sequence goes on from CAEGAF010151662.1 coordinate 15,910, forward strand.
TGAATAATCCTTCTCAAGTTTTGTACCTGAATTGTACAGTATATTCTTTGCTGCTGAAACATGGATATTTCCCACCTGAGAAATGAAGGACTATTCAATTGAAAAGTAAGTCAACCGAAGGAGAAAAGACCTAAACAAGTATCGACATGAGATGAACAGCATCTGAAAGCCTCACTGAGGACCCAAGAAATGCATCACCATTCAAATGAGTATATACTGCATGTCAGGTTTCAACTGATTTATTTGTGAATCTCCTTGGCACAAAAAACTAATCCAATGCAATGATAACTGAAATTTATGTAATATGAACAAATTGTTGCTTGATGACTGCCAAAAAGTGCTTTAAGATCCATGGGATTAAGTCATCAACTTCACATGATCACAGCAGGTGCAGTAAAATGTGTTTAATCTTAATTTACAAATTAACCTGGTTACAGGTTTGGCACATTTCTTCTTTTTCACCTGTTACATCAAACCCCACCTACTGATTAATTTGTGTTTTTGCAAACTTTTGCAACAACTCCAAACTCCTGCTAACGATTTTCTGAAATAATTCCATGCTTTGTCCTGTGATCACTGCTGTAATTCACTTATCACAGTAGCAGCTGTATGAAAAAAGCAGATACAGTTGCAGGCGGCAATAATTTCAACCAAATTAGGAATCGGCACACAAAAAAGTGGGCAAGCACCTGCGAACAGCTGTGGCTCCTGGCACCCCAACATGTTGTGTTATTGCAGTTAGCCACCCTGCTGTGACAGAGCCTACAAGCCCCTATTTACTGAAACACACATGCACACACACTTTAGGTGTCATCCCCAGGATCTTATGCACATGCTCTATATCACCCACAGATGCCCAAACCACATGCCAATAACACCCTGTGAACCAAGAGGCTTCCAGCAACCGACCCTCACCCCATAAGCGCGCACACACACACATACACACACATAGACACAGTGGGAACTTCTGCAACCCCCCACCATGCCTCCAGGTGTCCAGTCCAAATGTCAGCTCAGGGAAAAGGGCTTCTCCACTGGGACAGTCAGTGAAGACGCTTCCTAAATCGAGCCCAGTCGAGTCATGCCTGCACGCTACACACACACGTTCTAAAACTCACACAGCTAGAAACATCTCCCTTTGCCTCGGTCTCTTACTAATAAGAATCCAAACACACACACTTGCATACACACACACCACACGCATACAGAATGCCAGCTGGATCAAGTGGCTTGGGAAGGGGAAGGCAAAAAAAAAAGAAAGATGATGTCTATCGGGACTTTAACACTAAAGTGCAAGACCATTTCTGTTGCTCACGCTACGTTAACTGGTTCCATTTGAAAAGATCGGATGCTTCCTGTGTTTTGTCTCAGTTTTCTTCATTAGTCTGATGTGTGGGAAACAAATGACAGAGTCTGTTTCATGGATCAAGGAAAACTCTAATTTATAAACACTATTTTTAACAACAGTTGCTATTTTTGAATACTTATAATCCTGACTAGAAATAAAAAAGAGCCACGGAGATCAGTCACATTCTGAACTCTGAACAACAGTTAAATGAAAGGAGTTGAACTTCCTTGTTTTATTGAGGATTTATAAATATCAACTGCTGATATTAAAATCCCTGCTGAAGTTCAGGCAAATATTTTGAAATTGTGTTTTTCCGTTCAGTTAAAAATCTCTGAATGCAGCCCAAGTTTCAATACTGCACCATTAAAACAAAATTCAATTCAATGAGTTTATAATCTTCTAACATTCTTATTTCCTCATGTATTTCACAAATATCAAACTTCAGGATGGGTATTAAGATGTTATTTTTCCAGAACACATAAAGCTTTCCATGGCCTAAGTAGTAAAACTGTAGTCTGATCTGACCACAGTGCTGTTTTTACCATGTTTACCATATGCCCTACACCCATTAGGTGACTTTTGAAGACAATTTGTTGTGGTGGATTTTATTTAAAGGTGTCATACAGGGTTGCATACAAATGCGCAACACATTAGTCACATTAATTGTAATAAAATACACTGGAGTGAGGAGATTTAATGACAAACAAAATGCATAAAAGGTCAAGGGAATTCGTATTTTCCACTTTTAGATACCAAGCCACTCTTGGTATCTAAAGCACTGGGACCGTTTTGGTCACCAAAAATAAATATCATTAAAATGTTGTCCTTTTTTTCGTAATCTATTCATATTTCATCCTCTAAGAGTACACGAGTGGGTTTTTCTTAGAAGCTCTTCGTTATATCTATGTTTGTGTTTGCCCTTCAAAGTTAATGCATGTGTGTGCTGTGGATGGGTTACTCACAAGGTTTGAGGTTCTTCTCCTGCACCAAAGACAGCCACTTAGCCCCAGTGCCAAAGATGGTGATGCTAGAGATGAGAAAAGTGGATACAGACAGGATTTTTTTGGGAACAAAAGAAAGAAAAATGAATAATTCTTCAAGAGGTCATATGGACAGAATATTAGTTTTCTGGGAAAATAATAAATTTGCATCAGAGGTTTCAAGAATCTTAGTCACCATTTATAGCCTCCTACAGGTATTGATCATGAATATACAGGTATAATTATGAAACACACATTGTTGGATAAATGAAAAACATTCCAGATGTTTTCCTGGAACTTACTGCAAAAAAAAAGTGCACACTCTCCTGTTATGAACCAAACAATAACATGCCCCAAAAAATTTAAAACTCTCTATTAACACCATTGAAGACTTAAAAAAAAGAAAAGAAACACGAGTAAAAGAAATGTAATCTATTTAAGAATTTGCACAAATCTCGGTTAAGAATTATTTAATGGTAACGAAATTGATAAATGAACCATTTTTAAAATAAAAGGACCGCTGGAGTGACTGTGACATTGCTGCTTAGCCAGAACCGTGGTATTGCTCCATTTATTGCTTCACTGAATCTGAGCTGAATGTAAATACAAGCCTAAAAGGGGCACAAGTTACTGAGCAGCCTTTGCCCTTAATCCCATCTGCTCCAATGGAGCTGCTCAGTTGCCTGTTGTACTTGGAAGCTCCCAGTGGAGAAGAATGAGTCACTGTGTAAATGTAAAGCAAGGTGATGCAGAAACACAGCCCGTGTGCTCAGTTAAGCCTTGATAAAAAATGAGGAAGGGGTGACTGGGAATTGACTTTCACCTGAACAAACACAAAAAGACTCGCAGAGTATTGGCCAGACAAGGAGGACAAAATGTCTCAAATTTAGATGCTCTGCTAGGAAAAGCATTGACAAAATGTTTGCACTCAACAATCGTGAAATTGAATGATTTCAGAAGTTTCCTTCTTGGTGAGTGGAAGTCACCCTGGCAGCTGACAACAGTTGCACAACATGTGTGGAAGGCATGAAGGGGCGAAATGTCACTTTTCATTGCAGGCGGTTTTAATTTTGGAACCAAACAAAAGGGCCTTTTAATGTCTCTGTGAATGGGAATATCTGCATTCTTGTCCTTTCAAGTTATTTTTGTTGACGTCTTAATCAATCAACTTGCCTCTCTTCATTGTAATAGACAATTCTTCCACTGAAAAAACAAACCCAACATCTATCTGTATGTGGAAGACACAACCCTTTGGTGCTTTATTGATCAAATGGCCAAGAATCAGTTTGTGATGAAAGCTGTTATTTGTTCCATTTGTGGTTAATAGATGTGGCTGATGGGGTGAATGACCGGGGCTGGGGTGAGATGGGGTGAAGTGGTAAAGGTCCCAAGAAGAAGCGTATCAGGTGGAATGAAGCCAGCGATGCGTCCACATGTCTCATGCATTTACTCCTTGGTCATGTTGATTCTGATTAGCTTCTCTATTTACTACAGCCACAGGATGCCATATTAAGGCATAAAATCTACAGTAAGGTTTTTAAAAACTGAGAATTTGGAGACATTTTGCCAATTTTCTAAAACACTGTACATGAAAGTTGGTAAATTTGCATAGTACTAACCCTTTTGATGTTTTTTTTCTTTCAAGAGAACAGTAAGTAGCATGGTTAGGTTTCTGTTTGCTGTAAGCGGTTATCTGAATTAATTCCACTTCCTTACAGTTTTAAGACATCCGAGTTCAATAAAGCATAATGTACTTTCCGTTCAGAAGTTACACACATTCAAAAGGATAAAGGCCGACAATTATCAGTTTTCACTGATGTATTTGACCAGTTTTGGGGTGAAGACATGTTAAAACGTATTGAGAATGTATGTTGTATAAATAAGAACTGGGTGAACAAACTTTAGCTTACTGAGTATTAATTATACATACTGGTCAAAATTGAACCATACACCTCAAATATACACACCCCGGTACCTATTTTTGGATTAAACTTTATTAAATCAATCCAATTAATAGCGCCTGATCCCTTTAGAACAGTTAATACCTGATCTCCACATTTAGTTGCAGCCATCTGACTCCACAGATGACACTCCTCCCCAAAATCTGTTTGTCATCTGCACACAAAGTCCCTCTCTCTTTTATCCATCATCCCTGACCCCCTATCTGCATCTGGATTTGTTCGTTGCTTGCTGCCATGGAAACAGCCCAGCCGCTCTGATTGGAGGCAGGTGGCCAGGTGCGGCTGCTAATTGGGTGTTTAAGATGGAGTGAGGAGGAGAAGCTGTGAGTCTTTGCCTCTGAGGGTTGTGTGACAGCATGACCCGGCGTGTGCGTTTCAAGGGGGACGTGTAACTGGAAGCTGCTAAATCAATAAGAGATGCTCAAAAGCAATCAGACACAAAAACACCTCAGAGCAATTATTGCATTATGCGTCTCTGCTCCACGTCGTGATGCAGCAGCTGAAGCTCCACTTTTCATTGCGTCTATTCTAGACTACCTTTCCATTTGTTCTCTGGCAAGTAAGTCACTGGGGTGTAAATAAGAGCATTTGCTCTCTTCACAGGTGTCTCGGACAAAAAGGAACCGCGCAAAACTGCTGCTCGAAGGAATACAGTTTTAAGATTAGCAAATATTTAAGCGGTTCTGAAAGCTGGGAAAAGTGGATCTTTTCATAATTTTAACACAAACTAATACTAACTTTGTAGCAAACAGCCCAGTTATATCAATTATAGTGTCCTATTTTTGTTTTAATAAATTAAAAATTTCATTTAGATATTACATACATTTTTGTTTTCGTTTTTCTTTCCAGTGTGGGCATGACACAATAACTTAAACTTTATTCTTTGTCCAAAAGAAGAACAATTGACATTTTACACTGTCAATAACTGAACAATGAATAAACTGTCGTTTCAGTCTCATTAAAAATAATCTACCGCCGCATCAGGATTCGACACAAATGGACAAGAGATTGAAGAGACAAGAAGTTCCTCTGAGAACACAGGAGCTGCAGGAGTCACACTCACACACGGAACCTGTCAGAAATTAAATGCTGTAACCTTTTCTTTGCTACACGCAGGAATACATTCAATTCTGTTTCCACTTTGGTCCGGCGGGATAGTTTCACTAAAATCGTTCCTATGTACACCTTGCTCATGGGAAGTTGTCAGTGCATTCAGATGTTCTGTGCTTCACACTGTATCGAGAGATTACAGTCTCTGTCAGAGCATGGAGTGCCCTTCAAAGTTACTGGCATCCCAGGACGAGGTGTGTAAAACACCCTTAAAAATACTTATTCATTGTAGTATTCCTAAAAATATGAAATAGGAAATGTGCCATTCAGGTAATGTTTTTTTTTATCTTCTGGACGGCAAGGAAATCTCCAAAGCTCACTGTTAGAAAATTACAGTACAAAGTGGTACTGAGGTCTAGTGGACTTTTCTGTCCTACTAGCACAAACGGAAACATGTAAATATGTTAATTATTTACATTTGATTAGACTAAAGTTGCAACAGATACTCAATAACAAATTATTAAATGTTTAATGTGGCTTATGGTTGTTTTATAATGTCTCCTAGGATTGTAACTGAAACCAAGAGCTTTTTTCCAACAAGTACTCCAGGTGGGGTGAAGAGACAGAGGCTCATGATGTTGTGAGCCTGCGTGACATTGTAACCACTTTGAAATGTCTCAAACATTCAAAATAAAAACAAGATGAGCTCTTCTTGTGAAGAACTTATGGACTGTCACTGAGTCTTTCAGCAGGATAATGATCAACACAGAAATCACCGTAAAAATCTTTTACGGCTGCAAATAACTGTGGATGTTGCTGTACTTGTGACAGTGGCACAGGTGGAAAAAAATAATGACTTAATTTGGTTTCTTAATTTAAAAAGTAAAATTACTTCAACCACAAGTTTGTAAAAAAAAATCTATGAGAAAAAAACTGGAGATTATCAGGATTTATTTGAAGATGACAGAACTTCCTTCCTTCCGTTCCTTGGTTAGCCTCTTTAGAGAGCTTCATTTTGTGGAGTGATCAAAAGTATCAGCCTTTCACTATGATTATTTTTTTAACAATATTGCATGAACCATCATCAGTTTTGCTTCAAAAATATATTTTAAATGGTCAATAGCTCAAAAAACGGAGGCATAGGAGTAATTAAATTATTAACATCACACAAATTACTAACAAAATTCAAGGTGAGAGGCAAAGCCTAATAGTAGGTTTTACATGTTCCAGGTCTCTGACAGCTTCAGCTCCAATTAAAAAGTCCGACGTCAGTTCAGAAGGAAAAACTGTAAAAATTTATGGCAGTCTTCCCAGAGGGTTTTATTTCCCCCCACTGCCTTCAGGTTCTAAAGAATATGTCTAAGGTAGCAATATCAGCACCTAATTGGTTCAGGTTTCTCACAATTTAAGGTATTATCCATCTTTCTGTCATACGAGTTGTTTTTTATTAAGCACTTCTGTATGGGCACTTTTGCTTAGTGTATCCCAATCCTGTTCATTCAAGTTTCCCCATTAAAAAAAAATTTGAATGACATCATATGATAAATGCTCAACTCAATACGAAGATTTAAACAGACATCAGTAACTTTGGAATCTACTAATAGTTCCTGTCAAAGATTTTTGCAGGAGGAGCGTTTCTTTGCAGTTTTGAAACTTCCAGGGTGTCAAAATGTCCTTTCTATTATTCCCCTCCTTGCTGAAGGCAATGTGTCATCTGTAAAGATGTTTCACACAGGTATCACTGCGTTTAAGTCTCACTTTTGCTGACCGTGGTACTTTTTTGTAACATCTGCCTGACAGAGTTTGGACACTAATGCACAGTCACAGTCATGGACTAAAATGACTGAACTGATATATTTGCTGAAGGACAAACCAAGTGCAGAGAGGAGTTAAGGGCTGTCAAGGCTCCTTGTGGACTTATTAATATTGTTTGTTTTTTTCAATTATTACTATCTATAAACAACTTTGTTCTTAAGTATTGAATCTTTGGTTTTTCATTAGTTGATGGAACTGGTTTTTTTATTGTATAATGAATTGAAAACTTTATCAACAATTGGGCTATTTTATTGGTTTTTAAATTGCACAAAAAATCAATTCATCACATTCCAACCAAATGTCATTGTATGTTATCGAGATTTTAAATGATAGACACACATAAAGTGGTGCACAGTTGTAAAGTGGAAGGGAAAAATAACACCCCTTCTTTAATGCCCCAAAACTGAACACCTTCAGCTGTAACTAAATTACTAAAGCGCGTTCACCTGTACGTGAATCAGTTTTAGAATAAATACAGCTCGTCCATTATGGCCTGCTACCTGTTAGAAAATACGAGTGAATGGTTTATTAACCCTCACATTATCTTTAACGAATCCTTCTCTCAGTTAAACATGGTGATGGGTGGGATTGGAGAATCTAAGTTTGCTTTAGCTGAAAATTGCAATGTTGATACCAATTATGATTTTCTGATTATTTTACTTTCTTATCAATATCACAATTTCCCATTCCACTCTCTGATATTTGGTATCTCAGCTACTCAAAAGCAACATCAGCTGTCGGCATAAAGAGCATCCGGAATCCGTCAAACAGGCCATATTTATTACCAAAATGCACCACAGTTGAAATGTGTGACCTACCAAATATTGAATCCAAGCTTTCATTTGCAAGTGGAACATTGCACACACAATTAAAACATAAACCAGAGCAAAACAGAAGGACTTAACCAAAAGCATTTTCATGTTATAGAACGACCCAGTCAAAGCCTAGACCTAAATTAAATTGAGAATCTGAACAAAGAAAATGTTTATGAAAGCTACAAATTCAATCTGAATAAGCTTGAAACAAGTAGAAAACATGAATTGTAATGTTACTTTGTAATTACGTACTGATTTGTGTTGGAGTTTGACATAAGACTCTAATAAAATACATTGCCGTTTACAGTAGGAATGTGATAAAATGAGAAAAAGTTCTAGCGGTATGAACAATTCTGCTAGGCACTATATTGAGGCAGTTAGATAACTGTGTCCCTAAGCAGCTTGAAGGAACAGGATACAACATAATCAGGCTGACAATTTCACTAAATAAAAAAAAACCAAGAAGTTATCTTAAAAACTGCTCAGGGGCTTCATTTCACAAAGACAATTAAGAACACGACTGCTAAAAGTACTGGCAGATTGTATTTTGGCAGCAATCATCCAGCTCCTTTACGACAACCATAAACCTTTCTAAAGTTTTAATTGGAAATGCTCAGAATTTACTCTGACAAAGAACACAATCTTAAAAACCCATAGTGAAGGAAAAAATATGTTCATACTATTTGTCTTTTACAAATTAAACCCATCCAGCTCATTCCATCCAGCTCACACATCTACACACTTTAATGCTTTTGCCCTTACAGATTGATCAATAGGGTTTATAAAGTAGTGTTTATGGTATTGAAAGTGGGAACAGGAACAGCAGAAGGACATTTAGCCAAGACAAGATCTGTTGTAAATATTGTGTGTGTTTTATTAAGGAAGGTGGTGTGTGGGAATATTTCGTTAGGGATGGAAAGAAAGAGGGGTTGTAAAGAAACTGCAGTTACAAATGTTTTTTATACTGATCAGCAGAAGCTTTGGCAACCAAACTTACAGCCACATCTATTTTAAAAGAGGATCAAATCCATAATGTAGTAGTAGTGCTGGACTCTGACCAGAATCTTTAGAGGACTGATGTCTCAGAACGATCTATTCATGCATTTATCTTTAGCCGCATTGATTACTGCAACAGCGTCTTCACAGGTCTGACTAACAAATCAATCAAACAGCTGCAGCTGATCCAGAAGCTGCTGCTGCTGTTCTCACTAAAACCAGGAAGATAGAGACATAACACCAGTTTTAAAGTCCCTCCACTGGCTCCCTGTAGCTCAAAGAATAGACTTTAAAATACTGTTGTTAGTTTATAAATCACTGAACGGTTTAGCACCACAATACCTTAA
>CAEGAF010151663.1:0-24969 GCA_903067075.1 Micropoecilia bifurca
CACACACACACACACACACACACACACACACACACACACACACACACACACACACACACACACACACACACACACACTCCTTCAGCTGCCCGTGTTTACATCCGAGGCTCGAAGCTCTCCACTCGGGAGAGTTCACAGGAGAGAGGAGATAAGTGGGGGAAACAGAGCTGCGGTTAATGGGTCGCGTCCAGCACAAACACACATGAACTCAAAAGGCACACTGACACACACTCGCATTGCACTCCAAACACACCTGAGTCTCCTCTAAAACAGGGCCTCGGCGTTCAGCTGAGACACTCAAATGCTCCTGCAGCCATCAGAGGTCAAACACATTACGGCAGAAGTGAAAGTTACTGCACAAAACTATCAGACAAATAAAGAAGTCACGTGGACCGAAAGGAAACGCTGAGAGGTAACAAACTCACCTTTTGTAACAGCTGGGAGCCAGAGTACTTCGCAGAAAGGGATTTGATTTCTCCGCCAAATGCAGAGGCCCAAAGCTTTACGCTGCCGAGGAATAGAAAGAAAAACTGATGAATTGACAAAGAATCACAGTTTCTTTGTCAATAAGGAGGTAAAACATACATATTTTTGGGTAACTTAGTCAATGACTTCATCCTGTCATCTGCAGCTGTGGAACCTGTATCTTTAACTGCTTCTAGCTTCTCCTGATAAGTTGATCTTATTCACCTGCTGTGCACTTATAGAAACTTTCACTAAATGTAAATCTCTCCTCTGTGAAACAACAATCTGTAATGTTCCAAGATGTTGTTTTGCATACAAATATGTTTCAAAAAAACTATAAAACATGTTTATTTACAGAATGAAAATGTTCTTTAAATTAACACAAAAAGTTTTCCTGAAAGCTTTAAATCATGCAAACAGTTCCCCGGTTTTTGTAAAAAGGAAAAAAACAAAAAGAAGTCTTATGTAGATTCCTTTTTTTTCTCATTTGTTAGGAATTAAAACTCAAATGTAAAGATGACATCTTTGAAGTTTTATTGATTTGCTTTGTTCAGTTAGAAAAGAGCACTAAAGAAATGCTGGATGTGTTTGTATGTATTTGTGCTTTTCATGAACCTTTAGTTTAATTATATCAGCTGGTGATTAAGAGCAACTCTAGGGAAAAAAGTGATTGGTGAAACGTAACACAATGGTCAGAAAATTAGAGTTTAAAAATATATATATTAATCATGCTTCTTATGCACGTTTTGAATTTAAGGATATTAAAATTGGGTAAGTCTAACTTCCTTTTAAATAGAATATTACACTTTTTGTTGCTAGTTCTTTATTAGACAAATCATAAAGATGGACCTAAAGGTGAGACATTTACACATTACTTCTTAAATTTTAGAAAACCTAAAGCTTAGTTGAGTAACTTTACAAGCATTGTAGCAAAAAAATCAATTGGTCCTTTCAGTCACATTGTAAAGATTAGCTGTTCATCACATTTTCTTTACTACTTCAGTAATTTTCTGAAGTAGCACAGGGTCTGATTCCAATCTAACTAAAGCGCTGTTCTTCAGAGATTCAAAAAGCAAATACTGAATATTCTGAGAGTGAATGAGTTTAGCCCTTATAAAAGGCAACAAACTGATTAGATAAAAAAACCCCTGAGCATCCAGCTAATTGTCACTCACACTGACAGAGGGATTCCTTGCTGGGATCCCGCCGCTACGTCCCAGCCGATGAAGATCCAGAGAAGAAGAAATGTGTTTAAGACTTGGATCCTGCAGATTCCCTCCATTTCAAGCTCTGTGTTGCTTCTGGACAATTTCTGCAGAGTAAAAAAATCCCGTCCGACCTCAGTGCAGCTCGATCACCTCCTCCGGTGCAACTTCTCCACCTTCTGCCTCCCCTGCCAACACGTCCTCAGCCCCACTACTGTATCTGAGTGGGCTTGAGAGAGAGGGAAGGAGAGAGAGACAGAGAGAGAAAGAGAGAGGGAAGGAGAGACAGAGAGAGAGAGAGAGAGAGAGAGAGAGGAAAAAAAGAGAGAGCATCCTCCTCCAGCGTGTCTCTCCATCTTTTCCTCCCCCCTCTCTGAAAACCCACTCGGCTCATGGTGCAGGAATTACAGAGCGCGTCTCTTTGTTTGCAGCTCAATAGCTTTGAGAAGCAGATTATCGCTTTTTGGAGACAATGCGTGGCTTTCATTCCTTTCTAATATAAACAGAAAAACATGCAGGGACTGAGTTGAAGAAAAATGTAATTGGTTAAACATTTACAGGCTCACTTTGATTAAACATCTCTGTCTTAAAGTTGATACATATGATTTCCCTAATACTCCTAGATGTCTGTCCATAAATGAGGAAAAAAAAGGATTTTACAAAGGGATCTCTTTAATCTCACCAGAAGTTATACTTCATTTTGCTATTTTCAGTAAAAAAAAAACAAACAGCCTATGGGCTATAAATGTTTTTGAACATAAAGTTAAAACTGGAAACCATACTGGACTGATGGTAATTTACTTTAGTATAAAAGTCTCTGTGGGAGATAATGAGGCTGCAGATATCTTATGAGGGCTACAGCTCTGCTGCAAAAATGGGAGAGAGAGAAAGAAAAGAGTGTTAAACAGTGCCGTCATCAGTGGAGGGCTGCAGAGAGACAAAGTCAAGGCAGGAAAAGTTTCAAAAGCTGCATGATACTTAATTCCCCCTTTATGAATGTCTGTCACTCAGGCCCCTTCCTCAAATATTACCCATTTCATGTGTTTACAGCAGGTCAATAAAAAAGTTACAACATTTAAATATTTCTTTCAATAAATTTTGTAGGGGATTAGAAACAACAACTGAAAAAAACCCTCTAAAACATTTGTAACATATAAAATCTGCTGACTTTAGGTAAATAGGTATCTTATCTTATACTATTAGGGTTTTTACAAAGTCAGAATTTAATTACAAGTTCCACCAGAAAATACAAAAACTAAATAAAACTTCTGAAATTGTGTTTTGGCTTTGATTTGCAAACGCAAGACTACCAGTGTCCTGTGAACTCATGCATTTTATAATTGTATTTATTTACAGAGTATTTCAAGCACTCATTTTTGATCATTCTGATAACTATGGTTCACTGGAGGATAACCTTAAAGAGTCAGGACATCTTCTGACTTGGTGGTTGTCCATTTCACAAGACATAGAGAAACTGGCTGTTCATAGAGTTCAAGCACATTTGGGGAAAGTTAGATGAAAGGAAAAAGTGTATAGAGAAATTGTGGACAAGTAACAGTGACAACAGAAACCACTATAGTGTTTAACGTGAGTGCTTCAAGACACAGAAAGAAACAGAGCTGTCTGTTTCTTTTGTTTTTTTAATTAAGTTTCATTTTTATGTAGGCCATAGTCTTTACAATCAAAAAAATAATAATAAACACGCATAAAAATTTGAAGCCGTGATTCTTTGTATTATTTAACATTTTTGAAATGAAAATAAATAAACGTTTCGACGACATTCAGATTTACCGGGACGCGGCTGTAGCTACAGAGAAACAACTATAAGCAGAAGATAAAAGCCCTTGTGAAAAAGGATGGAGATTAACATTATCAATGTGCTTTACCCGTGATTGGCTGAAGTCTTAATTAATCACTTGGACCAGCCTTGTCACCCAACAGCGACTTTTCTATGCAGATCCCAACACCGCTGCTGGCGCACTGCAGTGTCGCGACTCCTCATGTATGAAAACAGTCTCACTGGCCCCATTATTCAATCATACCGGAAGACGCTCCCCACCGTCCTGCACTGTAAACGCTGATTATAGGGCGATAATCACGTCGGGGCATCGGACGGGTGGATGCAGCGCCTCTCTTTCCTCCTTCCGTACACAGTCCGCCGCCTTCACCCTCCACAGGAACCTTGTTTCCACTTAAGGCTTTTATTAGACTCGTAATTGCATCGTACATCAAAGTTGTGAGGGGCCCCGTTGCTGCCTGCGACGTGCCGATAAGCCACCTGAATGTTGGATGACGGACAATCTCATCCAGCGTCTTCTTCTCTGACCGGCGGCCTGAGCTTCACACCGACTCCTAAAATGTTTTAATTAACCAAAAGGCCATCAAATAAAAACATCTCTCAGTCACAGAACTGAGGAGGGCCTGCTGGTTTTATTGGAGCCGCTGTAGATAAGACTGATTGGACAGTCATGCTGATGTGTCCTTGAGCAAACCAAGCCGATGACTCACCAGGGTTGTTTTTTCTTTTTGTTTTTTTTTGTCTAGAGGCTCTTAATCGACACTCACTCTAAGAAATGCGGTTTTAAATTAGCTTTCTTCCAGAGCAGTTGAGTAAAATCTATTTTTTCTTAAGATGAGGCATCTCTAAAATTGCAGCTCGGATTAACTCACTTTTCAATGTGAGCCACACACATTCATTTGTTTAACTCATCTCTCTCTCAGGTTTTACATCAGATGAGCTTCAGACGATCTTTCTGCGTGCATCATGTCCAGGACAGCATGGCTGCTGTCCATGGTGCTGAACTCACTGCGTGCACAATTCTCAGCTAAACACAGCGATTAGTCACATTGTGAGCAGAGAGGCACCGTTTCTCTGTGTTAAGGTCTTTAGAGTTGGTTTATGTCTAGATTGGCTCAAACAAGCCTGTGTTCATCACCCCCTTTGTTTTTCTTGGCTTTAGCATAAACCCATTATCTTGATTAATCCAACAGATAAACAACAAGGTTATTTTTCCTCACTTTTCCCCCCTTTTCCTCATCAGACACTCAATTGTTTTACATTCTGGTAAACAACCAGAATCCATCTGTCTGCCAACATTAGTTTACTACATTTCAAAACAAAACATACACTAGTATTATCATTTGTTGTTTTTGCCATATTTTTAAATTAATTTTAAATATTCACTGATTCAGTTGTATTTAAGACACATTAAAGTTTTCAGTCTATCATTGTTTTACACAAAGATATGCAGGGCATCTTTTTTAAATCCCAGTCTACTTGGCTGACAGTAAAATAATATCAGTAAATTTAATTCTACAGTTCCTATAATTAGTCTGCACACTTTGATTTGTAGATCATCTTCACACAAAAAAGCCATTGTTAAGAGATGAACATAAAGGCAATCTCATTTTGAAATCTGTTGTGCTTCACTTTATAATTAGAGGCAGACAGTCTTGAACCATTAGCCTGTGTTGAACCCTCGCAGTTATAATCCACATCTTGACTTGATTGACCATAAACCTCTTAGAAGGTGAAACTTCGGACACCTCTTGTTAAATCTACGGGCTTAACCTCACCTCAAATCTCCAGCGGCTGTGGATTACTCCACACTGACCACTTCCAGCATTCATCCCGCTGTGGATTACATGATCGAGTCAAACGCGTCGGTGCGCCGACGGCGTGTGTGATGCGGACGGGTCATCGGAGCTTTACAGGCTAAATATAATACTATGCAATGTGCGTTTGGTAACTGGTTTGGTAACTAATAGTACGACCATGTGGGTCTACAGCAGCTCACCACATTGTGTAAAAAGACCCACAACCAGTTACTTCACAGGATGTTTACAGGATCAACATAAAATAAAAAGATACACAAAGAGTGCAAGACACATTCTGGATTGATAGTTTGATGTAAATCCAACGAGTTTAATCACATTTATTATCTCAATGAGAAAATGCAGCTATGTCTGTAGAAGCGTTAGATCTGGCTGCTTCTGCCAGATCATCACTTTCCAGCCAGTTCCTTTATCTTTGCTCTAATACTTCAAATACAATTTACTTCCTTTACCTGTTTTATGGTTAATCTGTTGAAATCACAAAAGAGTGTGTCTTAAAAACACTGCATGGTTTACATCCATTGGCATCTATGCAGTAACTCTTTGACTCTAATGAGATCATGTGTACAATGGATATTTAGCATTACTCATCATTAAATATTGAAATTATGTTCAGAATTTCCAATCAATTGGTGGCATTTGTATTTCTGCAGTCCTGCTGGTGTTAAACCTAAACAGATGATTTGAGAACTTTATCCAAAAGTAATAAACAGAAACCCAAACCTATCAAAACTCCTGGGAGGTTTAGAGCTGTTTTTAAAAGGATGCAGTTTCAGTTATACCCTGTATTTATATGAATAAGAGTTTTAATTTCTACATTTGTTCAATTACTATAGAGAACAAAACTGAGCAATCTTTTATGTCACTATGAAGAAAACATGTTTATGATTTCAATAGATTTGGTTAATCTATTACAAGTTACAGATACAGTTTCTCTTTTCTTTTTTAAAGCTTTGTGGCTTCGGATTTATTTTCTAAAATATGTTTTCAATAATTCACTTTGAGTAAAGCTTTATTTTTGTTTTATAAAGCTGATCAGAGAGCTGCAGATATAAGACGCACAAGGTCAAAGAGGAAAAACAAAGTAAAATGATATTCAAGTAAAGCAGAAGGGTGTTGATCTTCATGCGTCAGGAAACTGTTACTAGAAACAGTTTTAGCTAAAACTGTAAATAATAAAAGATGCCTGATAAGGACCAAAATGTCTCTTCCACTAAACCACAAAGAAAAAAATGAGATATTAAACTTGAATAAACAGAAAAAAAACTCAATTTGCATTAATGGATAAATCTTTCAAAGATTCATGTGGCAAAGAGACACAAAACTTAACAAAAATGATCAGAATCAGAGAGAAAAGGGATTAAATGTCAGCTAAGTTATGAGATGAGCAGAAGGTTTGGCGGAGTGCTGGTTGTATGAGCTGACATTAATCCAGCCTGGACATCCTGTTTAAACCTCTCTGCAATCAAGCGAAAGGTGAGGGATCAGGGATGATCATTTGAAGGAATTACTCTTTCTTAACTCCAGATCCAAAGGATTTATTCCAGCCGCCTAATCCCAGCCGTCTCTTTCAGTCAGAGAGTTATTATTGAAGATCTGGCAACTCTGACTTAAGAAGGAAACACAGTCGGATCCCTTTTTTCCCCCTGCTTTGCAGCAATGCAGCCAAATGCTTCGTCCTACATGGAGGAGCCCCCTCTGTCCCGCGCGGGCTTCATCATGCTCTCCGTCATCATGGCCTTTTTTACCATTCCTGCCATTGTGCTGAACGGTACAGTGATCATCGTGTCCCTCATGCACAAGCAGCTGAGGCAGCCGCTCAACTACGCTCTGGTGAACATGGCCGCCGCCGACCTGGGCACAGCGATGACCGGGGGGTTGCTGTCGGTGGTCAACAACGCCCAGGGCTACTTCTCCCTGGGCAGGACAGGCTGTGTGGTGGAGGGCTTCACTGTGTCCTTGTGTGGTGAGTCTAAAAAGTGGAGCGGTTCAGGAACCGGCTCACCTTAGCTGACTGGTTTTATCAGCTTTTCTCGCTCTGCAGGCGTCACGTCCCTATGCACAGTGGCTCTGATCGCAGTGGAGAGGATGTTTGTGGTGTGCAAGCCTCTGGGACAAATAACCTTCCAGAAGAAGCATGCCGTCGGAGGCATAGTCTTGTCCTGGCTCTGGTCTCTGGCCTGGAACTTGCCCCCGCTCTTCGGCTGGGGCAGCTACGACCTGGAGGGCGTCGGGACCAACTGCGCGCCAGACTGGCACAACACAGACCCCAACAATGTCTCCTACCTCATTGCTTACTTTGCTGTGTGTTTTGCCTTTCCTCTCACTCTGATCCTGGTCTCATATGCAAAACTGCTGTGGACGTTACACCAGGTGAGACGTTTCTCGTCCCGAAAGACCAATGTGGGTATATTTGAAAATGTTTCTTTTATGGTTTAATGCCTCTCCTGCATCAGCACTTTAGAAGCCATATACTTTGTTCTTATAAAAAATGTGATGGGGAACGACTTTGTTCAGTTAAGAGCATAATAAACAAAGAAATCCAGCGCTGGATTTTAAGACACTAGTTACAAAATGGCTAGAGAGAAAATTGATGTTGAGTGAACAGAGAGAAGTAGTCTACACATAAATTTAATTTTACTTTGAAAAATGTAAAATTGCCTCCAATGTAGATAGTAAATCTTTCTCCAGTTTAACTTTTGAATGATTATCATCATTTGATGCCCTGAAATGTTACTAATTATTAGTCGTCATGGTGACCTGTTTACCATTTTGTTTCACATGTTGTTCCAGCAGATTTCTGAACCTTTTGAATTATTATTTCAAAATTAACCTGACAATTGATGGTGTTGTCAGTTTGCTTTCTATTTTTTTTTTTTTTACATTTTATACAATTTCTTGTGGAGGCAACACCTTGTCTCTGAGTTGAAATGAATCATTCAATTACTAACAAATGCTAACCTGTATCACAAATATCTTTGTTTTTGCTTTTTATTATTACGAAGATCACAATAAGTTTTATTAAAATAAAAACAGCTGTTTTCACAGCTCACGGGCCTTGTCTTGTCTTGTCTTTGTCAGTCACTAATCATTCCTGGTACTCTGTGTTACAGGTTTCAAAGATGGCCTGTGTGGAGGGAGGAGCAGTAGCTAAAGGGGAGATGAAGGTGGCGTCCATGGTGATTCTGATGGTGCTGTCCTTCCTGGTCGCCTGGCTGCCGTACGCCGGTCTGGCCATGTTTGTAGTCTGCAGACCTGATGCAAAGATTCATCCGGTGGTTGGCTCGCTGCCGGTTTACCTGGCGAAAAGCAGCACTGCATACAACCCTATCATCTATATCTTGCTCAATAAACAGGTGACCTAAAACCACACTTTGATTATTCTAACAATTAGAACAGGGATTGTAAATCAGCTGTCAATCCTCAGCTGCTTTTGTAAAAGCACATCAGCCCCCTCTAGTGGTGATAAGACACATAACACAGTGCCGGAGAAATTACACTTCCGCTCTACTTCAAGTTAAAAACATGCTTAGTGTTTTAAGTGCTGCATCATAATTTTAACGTATAACTGTATAAATTCAGCTGATGGAGTTCTTCTGTTTTGAGAAAAACTTACATTTCTATTTATAATATAACTTGCTGCATAAAGGAAACATGGCCACACATGTGGGTAAGAAACAATACTCTGTCAGTGGCTTTACCTAGGAAATAAACATAAATAAACATTGAAGTACTGACCCAGGAATACTTTTTAAAGGTAGGAAAACCCAACAATCTGCAAACAGGGTATAAGCAGCAACAGCTGGACACACAGCTAAAGACAGACGACATGACTGAGGATTAGTTTCTTTGGGGAAGAGAAACAGAAGGCCCAGATTTGAGAGTAGTCCAACCTCCATCAGTGACTACAAAATAAATTCAGCTAAATAGTTAAAGAATAAAAGAGCTATTTTCTGTGTCGGAAGAAAAGAAATAGCTCTCAGAAGACACATTTTCCCTCTGGATAAATCCAGGAAAGAAGCAGAGAAGAGATAAGAAAGAAAAATAATGAGCATATTAAATGCGTCTCTTTGGTTTTCTTTAAAGAGAGGACGAATTGGATCCACATCTGTTTTATTCCAGGAAAGAGACGAGGCACTGGGATCAGCATTAGCTTATGGGAGCTTCATGCTGCGTGTTTAAAACTGTCCTATGGTCTTAAACAGATGGATCCACTGACTTACATGTAAGATATTAATAACTGTGTATGTTTGTTTTTTTGTTTGCTTGTTTTATAGTTTCGTAAGTACGCGGTGCCCTTCCTGCTATGCAGGAAGGAGATGGTGGAGGAAGACGAGGCGTCAGAGGCGACAACCACCGTAGAAGCCGTGTCTACAAATAAAGTGGCTCCCAGTTGAAATATTATAACCAGATTTTTTGCATTAAGCACATCAATAAATCAGTGTTCTGTGGTTGTCTGTTTTTTTTATCTGCAATAAAGACAAAACAAAAACTGAGTCACAAATTAGCAAGAAGATTAATTCAGCATAAATTTATTTATTGATGATAGAAAACAAAATATCAAATGAAGTCAAGGCCAAAATAAAATGAGAAAAAAAACAAAATACAAAAAAATGCATTGATACAAAATCTAGAGGATTTAAATATGTCTTAAAGCATTTGCTACTGAGAGAAATGATGTTTTACTGAATAAAAACATTGAGGAAATGTCAAGACTTTCAAGTAGAGAACATTACCATGGGTCATCCCATATGTTTGTACATATTTTACATTATCTTCTATTTTAATACAGGTTTCTGAACATTAATAACTGTTATAGTAAGAATAATAACCATAACAAGATGAAGGACAAACTAACAAAAATGTTTCGATGAATATGTGTTTCTCTGTAAACTGGTATTTTTGTCTGTTATTTTTTTTCCATACCTGTGAAACAGAGGAACAGTGCACCTTGAAAATATTTTTTATACTCTTTCATTCCCAGCATTTAGAGGTGAGGTGTAAATGACAGATACAGATTCCACTAAACCATATGCACGGTCACAAAAAGTACAAAAATCGTCTCACCTTAATACACAAATCTGTTTAGAAAAAGGAGAAACAAAAAGCACTATACATTTACTTGTGCAAAGACAAACAGCTATGTGCTAATATTTAAATACCATTGGTATAGACTTAACCAAATCATTTTCTTTTCTCAGGAATTCCCTGACATGAGGTAAAAGTAAGTTCTCTTTATCTTTAGTTTCAAAACAACTTTTTAAAAGTCTTTACAAAATAATGCATATCTTCAGTTCATTAGTTCTGTAATTGCTACAAATAGTACAATGTGCCTTTTATGTGCATTGGTCCTTTTAGCCACCAACAAAAAAAGGACTAGAACACACTTTTTTTTGTTTGAAACTCACAAACAATTCAAAGAGCCCTTTCAATGTGCACACAAAGTGGAAAACCTCAACGTTCAAGACAGCATTCAGATTGAGAGGACACCCACCGACAAACCAAGTGCTCATGGGCAACACGTCACAGGAACCTTAAACATCACCTGTGGAAAGGTCAACTCTACGTTTTGATACTTGAAAGAAACTCTATTGTTTATTTAGTCCATAGACTGGGAAATGACAACTGATGAAACACAGAAGTTGAGCTGTTATAAGGGGGGCGGGGGTCAGACACCGCAGTAAAACTCATTTAAAGTCTCCAGGCTGTGCGAACAGATATGTTGACACACTGATATGACGTCAGAGTTGCCAACGAGGTATAAACTGTATGCAAGAAATCGGGCGGGGAGAGAGAAAAGGCTGCGGACGGGGTTATTGCTTTGCACCACCCAGCCTGTCTGGCACCAGTGCGCCCCCTGCTGTTCCACCGTGAACACGAGCCTCACTGGCCTGCAGCCGCAAGCCCTCACAAACCGTAGAGCCTTGAAAAAGTATTCATGCCCACTGACGTTATTCACACTTTGTCACATTACAACAAGACTTGTGTATTTTGTTTTCCAACTGCATGTGGCAGACGAACACAAAGCAGCTCCTGTGAAGAGGAAGGAATTGTTTATTTACCCGCAGTAGATGACAATACTGGGTTACAAAAGAATGTTTTTTGGAAGTTGCCTATGCTTTTTCAACTGAATTAGGATTATTTTTCCAAAAACATCAATTTTTCTCAATCAGGTCAGGATTTTGTTCTAATAATTTAGAGAAATCTGATCTTCTGACTAAATTGATTCCTTTTTGTGACATTATCAGCTTATTTCCATTGATATTTCTCATTCAAAAAGGTTTCAGGAGAAACACAAAACTTGTC
This sequence comes from Micropoecilia bifurca, assembly GCA_903067075.1. Classification (NCBI taxonomy): domain Eukaryota; kingdom Metazoa; phylum Chordata; class Actinopteri; order Cyprinodontiformes; family Poeciliidae; genus Micropoecilia; species Micropoecilia bifurca. Next base: position 11,592 of record CAEGAF010151663.1, read on the forward strand.
TAAGTTAAATGTTACAAAGTTGGATTTCTGTAAACTGAATAGCAAACACTGGTAAGGGTAAGTACATGTAAATTCATCAATCATTGATCCCAGATTCTCAGGAAACCGATCCATCTGCTAGAACAAGTCATGCATTCTGATGCATCCATAGTTCAGAAAGTTGACCTGATTGAGCAAAATCAACATGGTTTTTGGATTAAGGACATCAAAATGACCCTAAAATATTTGAAAAACCCAAGACAACTCTTTGGCTGTTGACCAGAGAAATCTTTAGTCTCTTTTGCCCCAGTGTCCCTAAAACAAATCTAGTTCAACCGACAGGCAGCCTTCAGAAGTCACCTATAAATTGTAATTAGAGTTCATCTGAGCGTAATTTAATCTCTGTATTAATTCATCAGTTACCTAAACATCTCAGAAGCTTCTTATTGAACATTAGTGAAAGTCGAAGTCCAGACTTAAGTTGATGGAGATGCTATTGCGATGCTGCACCGTAAATTCAATCGGACTGATCAAAGACTAATTGCTGCAAAAAGGTTTTTCAATAAAGTATTGATGGGGTCTGAATACAAATGCATTTTATCCATTTCAGATTTTTATGTGAAGAAAAGATAAAACCACGTCTAATTTTTCTTCCATTTCACAACTATGAACCCAAGCTGTTTTGGTCTATCGAATAAAAAAAATAAATACAATTTATAGGTCATTGATTGAAATGTGTCCAAATGTGAAAACATTCAAAGGGCATTAAAAGGTTTTTGCAAAGCGCGGTACATAAAGGCAGAGACGTCCCTGTGCAGTGTGGAGTTTTATACCAAGCCCAGCATGAGCCACACAAATATCAGTTTGTCCAAGTTTTAGTTCTTTCAGCAGCAAAAAAAAAGGCATTTCATCAGGGGCCGACAAACTAAAGTTTGATTCGAAAACAAACAAAGAAAGCAGCAATGTTTATGCATGGATGCATTTAAATTCATGTACACACGACACAAAATATCCAAACCAAGGTTCTCCTCAGACAGCCGCGTCACTTCGACTGCAGAAAACGCTCGGCTTTACAAAAACCAACGCGTGTTTTAGCCCATTTTAGGAAGTCTTCTGAATATATTGTGCAGGTGTGAAACCATAGTAGAGCGTCTAAAAATGTTTTATAGGCAAAATAAAGTGTGCATATTAGCACAAAACAAAAGGCGTTTAAATATCATAGTACCTCATTAAAATAATGCAAGTTTCCTTTTATAGAATAACAGGAGTCACAAGGGTTCATATTGCTGATCTTTTAAATGATACATAATTACAAAATATAGAGTTATCTCTTTACAAAGTTTCTCTTGTTATATTATACAATTTACAGCATATCAACTAAGAAATATTAACCAGGCTATTTATTCTTAAATGTTTAAAATAACCTGCCTGCTAGTGCATTTACTCCAAATGCTTTTGTTTCGTTAAACACACACAACTAAAGTTGAATGATGCTAAAAGTAGGACAGTTAATTCCTGCATAATCTGTTACGACTCGACATTTTCGATCAGCTCCAGCGATCCTAAGACAACCCGCCTCAAACGACAAACGGACCAAGCTCTGATTTTCCCCTAAAGACTACATGTCTAGATATGACTCACTATGCTTGCATTGAAAACTTGCATGATATGCCGAACCTTAATAAAGTGACTGAGGTAATGACATCATACATCTGATTGTCATCACCCGTAGAGACCCGCCCTGCAGAGCGTCTCTCTCTCTCTCTCCCTCCCTCCAGAGGCCTGACCTCCAGCCGGCTGCAGGCTGTGTTCCCTCCAGGTGAAGATCTTCCTCAGAGAGTTTCAGTCTCTCTCAACGTTCAGGACTTCTATGGCGCTTCTTTCTCCCATATGCCTTTTTTTCTGCTCTGTGTAAAAGGCACTTCTTTTGGTCGGAGCCAACAGATGCATTTCTTTTTTTATTTATTTAAATGTTGTAGATCGTACCCAGTCAGATCTGCAGATCCCTCCAGCTAATGCTATAAAGTCGTAATGCAGATCATCTCATCGGCCAGGTCCTCCTCGTAAGGAGCTCTGGGTTCTGTCTCTGGCTCCTCGTCGCTGTAACTGGCTCCGGTGTCCGGCAGCTCGTAGTCCCTGGGGGCCAGAAGGGGAAACACGTTGACCCCGTTGATGCCGGGGGCCATCCCTCCGCTCAGCAGGTGGCTGGCTGCACTCTCCATCTCGTCTATTGTCATCTCACATGCATCTGCGATTTCGTGCTTTGTGGCAGCAACAAACTTGGGATCCTTGGCGTATCTCCCGAGACCCTCTGATATCAAAACCTGCAGGGCAGAAAGGGAAGGAAATGGGTTTTTTTAAAATATGTTTTTTTCCCCAGTCTGAAGAATAAAAGGTAACGTCTAGTTTTTTACAATTCTTCTAAAACTAAAGTTTGTTAAAAATATATTTAACATTTTAAAGCAGTAAGCTTTCTTACTTACAATAAAAACAAAGCAGTGAAATCACAGGCGATCACTCGTGTTGTTTGATTTATTTTTATTTCAATTGAATCAGATTTCAGAGAGCATCTGTGAACATCACTTTTTAAGTTTGTCACCTACTCTCTATTATATTTAGGTGTGGACTTTGACTAGGACATGCTAACACATGAATATGCTTTAACCTAAATCGTTTCATAATAGATAGTGACTATGTTTGTTTTATGCCACACAAAGAGTTGCATGTAATATAAAGCACAAACATGGTCTCATCTGATTCACATTTTCTCATGTTTGTTGTGTTTCCTACATTTCCTACATGATTACGTCCTAAATGTTTTTCTTCCTTTACTTTCATGTGTTCAGCAGTGAATTTGAACTTTTGCCATCCAAGGGTGTAAAAACGTCTTTGTGCCATAATCCATAAAATAATAAATAAAGTACCCAGTGGAGATCACACTTTAGCTTTGATTTAAAATTATAATGATGAATGTTTATGATGTAGTGTGACACATGTTGTTTTTTATGAGTGGCAGTTGACAGATTATGTAAATTACATTTCTATTCTAAGGACAATAAAGTTCTCATCTCATCTCATCGGTTTGTAGTGGTCAGATTTGTGGAGTGCACAACCTTTAGATGTCCTGTCAACAGATTCACCCACCAGAGGATTTCTGCAGCTCCTCCAGAGCTACTAATAAATCGACTTTAAAGGCAGGTGATTGCTCTACATTTTACTTCAGGGAAGAAAGGATTCAATAGAAATGCATTTTACATATTTCAGATTATTACCTAAATTAGAAAACCGTGTACATTTCTATTTTTTGCTACTTTTTGTTCATCTATCCCATGAAATCCTAATAAAATACATCCACGCTTGGATGTGCGACAACATAAAACCGGCTTGACACTGACCGCTTCTACAAGGCTGGTGGCGCTGCCTCTCTTCTGGTGGTACTGGTGGTGGTACTCCGGGGGAACCTGCAGGTGGATGGGCGAATACGTCCTTTGGGAATACTCTGGATCGTCTGTGTACCAGGAGCTCTTGCGCACCGACACGTGGCTGCCAGAGATGCTCTCCCTGTGAGGACGGTCCACCCGGATGAGGGGGGTGTAGTACGGCGACTGGTCCTTGCTGGCCGGGGTGGCGGGAGGTGTGGCCCAGGAGCGAGTGGAGCGGGTGGGGGAGAGGCAGTGGGCTCTGCTGGAGTCCAGGCCTGCTACAGCCATTACCTGAGCGGTGAGGAGATGAAAACATTTCAGCTCTGGGTGCATGCAGACAGGAAACGTGACAGCTCTGGTCCAAGACCATCTATAGAGATTATTTCTGTCAGCACTGAAATGTCCGAAGCACAAAATGAAAGCAGACATGAATTACCTGATGCTGCATAAGGTGCAGTGGTAGAGCAGTACGCTGATGTGGAAGCTCATCCTGGCTACTTTGTCTGCGCAAACACTCAAAGTTAAAGGAAGGCCTTCTGTGACCTGAAGGAGTGAGACAAAAAGTGGAATTACATAAATCATTCAAATTTCTTTTTACTTTCATTCATCGAGAACATGTTTTATTTCCTGTTTTTTACGTTTTGGGCATGAAAACTGGTTGCACGCAGGTTGCACGCATCTTACTCCATGATGCATGAAAAGTGTTATTAATAAAGTTATTAAATAAAAGATCAACACTTTTACTTAAGAAGTGAACAATTACACCACTGTTTGAAACAAAGTACTTAAAATTAAGATGGAAAAATAAGCCTTTTAACAAACAAAATAAGGAAAATGTCTGTTTTTAAATGAACTGATATTTTAGAAATATATTCAAAATTATTATTAAAGCAAGTTGGGTCCCTCAAAATTAATTATTTCAGATTTATAAAAAAAAACATGCAATGAAAAAGTATTATTTTATTTTAGATGCCTTTTTAAAATTTTTCTAAGTGTTTGTTTTGATTTTATATTTTTATTAATTAGTGGCATATTTCCAAATACATTCCTAAATTGAAACATGTATATTTTTAAATGAGTACTTATTCAAGTCAGTTATTTTCTTTCATTTCTTTAATTACATGAATGTTATTATCTTAGCATTATCAAATTGCTGTATTCAATACAAAGATATAAAGATTTTACATGAGGACTTGATGAAGCATTTTGCTTAATAATGGACATAAATTTGTTCAGAAATCCCAACTTGAGTTTAGGATTTGGAGGGATAAGCTATTTTATCTTTGCATAATCCCACATTTTCATCACATTTTGTGGCTCGGTAGGATCATGCGGCACCTTGAGGTGTGGCAGGAAGCAGTCTTCTCTTTGGTGACCTCCGTGAGTCCCGGTAGAGAGGCTGCTCATCGTCGTCATAGTAACTGTCAGGGTGGTGGTAGCCTTTCGGAGTTTCATACTCCGTGTCACTGGTCTGATATCTGCAGATTTAGATGGAAAAAAAATGTTTCTCCTTAAAAATTTGCACAAACAGCAGACAAACATGTCTTGGACATATCGTTGGATGCTTGCAAAATAAAACAGAACTTAAAACCTCAGTGAAAACATCATCGCTCTGTAATTGACACCATGAGAATGAGAAAGTGAGACAAAGTAGCACCTGTCCCCTGACAGCATGCTGTCCTCCTCATAAAACTCCTCTCCGCTGTAATATTCCCCAGAGAGGCGATCCTCATCGATCTCCTCCTCCCTGCGGATGGTGGGGTGATGACCGTCTCCTCTCTGGGACCTGAGGGACGATCAGGCGAAAGGGTTTTTGTGTTCACTCTGCTTTTTCAACGGCCATGCATTATCATGCAGTTAAAAGCCTTTTAGGGGACAGCAAAAGCCAGAGACAACCCTTCTAAATATTTACCACATAAAATCAACAAGACATTTCAAGATGCAGAATAAGCATCTGTGACAAAACGCTCACCATTAGATGGATTAAAATGTGTTTTTATGACAGTGCCTGGCAAATTTGGAATATAAAAAGTTTTAGCGATTAATAAAATGTTGCTCAAAGTTATATTAATGTGCTGAGAAATAAGTCAGTCCATCTTTTTCCTTCCTGCAGATAACAGGTTCAGCGTTATGGCCAATTTACTTAACTACAAAATTGGTAACCAATATTTAAAGGAGAACGTAGGTAAAGTCACAAAACAGACCGTGAATAATTATACTGATTTCTCTTTGATGTGTTTTAGTGAGCAATTTACAGAATAAGGAAAATGCAAGTACATCATTTGTTCAAATCAATTCGTACCTATCAGGATATTTTAAACTGATCGATTCTACAAGATTAATACATTTTTAAATCTAAATCACTGTTAGTATCTACTAAAAAAATATGAAGCCATCAAATGAATGTGTGATAAAAATTGTTAACCTGATGACCTCAAACAGCAATAACTTTAAATAGTTGTTGCCTTTATGACCATATCTGCTCCTTACGAAGCTGTATGAAACTTTTGACACAATCTTCTTTAAAGTATTACTTCAGATTATTGAGGATTATAAACATTTGTTTAATAAGTAATGACAGTGTGAACTCTTGTATGCTTTTGAACAATTGAGATTAAAATAAAAATAAATTCAGAACCATCCATACAGAAAAAACATTATTTCTATCTTGTTGTGAGCTGAATAGTTTTTTATAAAGAGAGTAAACTCAATTTGATGCTACTTTGTTTTTCTGCCCAGGATCACTATTAACTCATTTTCACTAAATTGGATTTATTTTTTACTAAGCATTAATTAATCATTTATAAATCTATAGGGAGACACTGTTGCCAAAAGTTTTCTGTAACACAACAGAAGCAAATTAATAAAAAAGATTTGCTCTTAAAGAATTATTAAATGACTTAGTTAAAAATAACTGCACTCAGCAAAATATTATTGTAAAATATCAATAATTGTGTGAACGTTCAAAGTAAATTTTAATAAGACTGAATAATGGCAGTATCTAAAGAGATTAATCCGACTTGCAAAGTAATAATAAACTGACTCATTTTGGGAAAAAGTCACATCAATAAAGCAAAAAATAATATCTTGTGATGTTGAACTGAAATTTATTGTTAATCTTGTTCCAGAATAGTCTTGCAATAAACCTTTTGGTATTTAGGAATAACATGACTCGTATTTCAACCACTGATGTTCCCATTAAATCATAATTTAGGTCTTTGACAGAACTGCTCTATGGCTGAAGAGGATTCAAACACAAAACTGGAAATATTCACCATATTTTATTGACTTAGCAAGAATGCAGCCGTCCATGTCAAAATGAAACAAAAACATCCCATTTAATGCCTTTTAGACATAAAGCCTAATAAAACAACATACCTAACATACGTCTCATAGTAGCGCCTTCTGTCCAAGAGAGCAGAGGGATGATTGAGAGAAAGCATTTTAGTAAAGAAGGAGAAAAGGAGAACATAGAGAAAAGGATGGAGGAGGAGGAGGGACATATACATATATATATATGTCATACAGTATATGAAACATATACAGCATTTTTATATATATGTATGAAGAGGACAGAGAATGATGCTGAATATCAGTTCAGCTTTTTCTGTTTATTCAGTAAAACCTATTCTTCATGCATGAATACAAAGCAATTAAATTGGTCTTCAAACTTATTTAGGATTAAAAGAAACTCTTCAAACGTTACCAACAGCAAAGCAAACATAATATATGAATAATATGATGTTGAGCACCGATTTAAATTTATTCTGGAAACAAAGGCTTGTCATTTATTATTTGGTGAACAGGCTGACAAAAATATTATAACACCGACTGAGCGCTTTGTTGTAGTTCCCTGTAAGACCAGAGGAAAAGCAAAAAAATATAAATATATATAATTCTGAGGTACAAAGAAAACATTTAGATTTTTTTGTAAAAAGATGAACATGAAAGAAGAGATCAGCATTTCTGCTTCTCTGATTAAAAAGTTTGATCCACTTTATTTTCAGAATTACTTAATATAAAAAGTAAATTATGAGATAATTATTATGAATGAAGTGATAATTTGTGGTGCTTATAAAGTTTTTCTAAATCCTTAATAAAACTAAGGAATCCATCATCAACCAGAGGTTAAAACGGTGAATTAGACAGCGATATCTAAAGACCTGAATGAAAAGCTTTGCTGCCACACTGGATATCTAGTCTATTACTAGAGTAATTAATATTTTTCATTTAGTTAAAAATTTTAACCATGAGATAAAACTAATAAATTATATGAGAAAGTAAGTTTTTTTTCACTAGCCCCATAAATGAGCAAAATTCTTAATACTTTAAAAAAAGAGAATGAGAGTTATTTGCAATTAAAACCTGAATACCAAATGATTTGTACATGGATTACTTAATGGGAACAGATTAGGATCAATTGGATGACAAATCAGTACACAACTGGGATTTTAGTTTCTGAGAAATGTAGCTTGGCAGACTTTAAATAAATTGGTCAATCTAAAACTCAGTATTTTTCTAGTTTTTGGTAGAAACATTTTGGCTATAAGTGCCAATAATTGTGCTCACTTCAAGCATAAGAAAGCTGTCACACAAAGCCTGATATCTTCTGTTTCAGAACAAGACATCAACCAAAGTAACAGCTGAAATGCCAACCTCTGATCTGAATGTTCAACTGTTTCGCCTTTTTCTACTTTCAGAGCAAAAGACACCAAGAAAGAGTTTGAAGGAGAAAACATAGCAGCGATCTCCGATTTCTCCTCTTGTAATTCTATCCACACTTTTATATATATATATATATATATATATATATATATATATAATAGCCTAAAAAAAGGTTAGGAAAGACGGGGGCAATGACGGGAATCCAAGATGGGATAAATTAATTGTGCATTTCATGCTATAATTTATCTCAAGGTTAAAAATCACTGTGTACCTTTGACCCTGGGGCGTCCGTGGCTTGTTATAGTCGTAGTAGGAGGTGCGTAAACCTGGGTAACCATTTGGCGGCGCGCGTTCGTAGTAGATATGGTGACCTCCGTTGGGCAGACTGGACATGTTGGCGTTGTTCAAGTTGATGTTGGTGGATTTGGGAGATTTGCCGTAGGAGTTGTGGTGGCGGTGATGATGGTGGTGATGGTGATGATGGTGGTTGGGGTGAGCCATTGCGTTAGCTCGAGACAGGCGCCCCACTGGCTGCTCCATGTGAGCATAGTGAGGCGGGGGCTGCACCTGCAGGGGGCGCTGTGTGGTGTTGGTCTGATGGCCGTTGGCCCGCCGGTGACCGCCGTTCATTAGGTGGTTACCGAAGAGGCCGCCGTTACGCTGCAGAAGAACATCCAAAGCAAAACCACAAGAGCTTCTTACTCCCGTACAACAGCTGAGAAACAGACTGATATTGTTTAGCTGGAAAACTGGCGTCATTTCAAGAGTTATGTTGTGCAAAAGTAGGTTTAAAAGCTGGTTCATGACATGATATGCGAGCAAAATGACAGCACTGTTGAGATTATTACAACTGATGGAAGCAAGAACCTAGGCATGGGCCAGAACCGATGTTATGATTAAGAAAATACCAGAGTTTTATCGAATTACTATTTTAAATAAAACAATTGTACAATTTATGACACAACTGAACTCTGTTAAAACAAGTACAACTATGATTTCTACTGTTCCTTAAATATATCACAAAGTACAATAGTATATTACTGTTACATCATTGGGAATTTTAGGGTAATATTACCATATTTCTTAGGTATTTTGGTTTTGATGCCCACATATTTCTGACTAAAGTAACAGGCAAGTAGTGTATAAAATCAGTGGCAGCTTTGAACTGATCAAAACCAAAACCAAGGCTAAAATCTAAATTCAACCTCAGGTTTAAAAACCAGACAACAAGTTTGAACTCATTAAATGTTATGAACTGATAACTGAGTTTGATTTACAAACTCACTTGTGGTTGATTTTTATACACTTTTTTCATCGAAATGAACATAACTGTAAAGGAAATGCTTAAAAATATAACATTTGGGCTGAATTTTTTTTCAATTGCTAAACTTTTCACCAAGAAGTGGACTTTATTGTTTTTAAACTGTGCAAGAGACCCTTTTGGTTAATGTCCGAGACAAAACTTTGCAATTTAAGCTCAGCAACAAAACTGATTAGGACATTTAAAAATGAACAACAATCTAACTGTTACATACACACTAAAATTCTGCTACTATTAAACTAGATAAATGATCTGTCTCATTTGAAGGTTTATTTCAGGCTTTTATATAAAATAATTAGGTTTTACATAAACCTTTGACCATTTTTTATGCATCTGTGGAAAGTAACAGGTAGGTGAGAAGTGGTAAATGTTTACCAAGAGTAGCTTTAGCTTTTTAAAATCGTGACAAGTTTTTACTGAAAACTGGCCCATGCCTAGAACAAAATGGAAAACAGATCTGAAGCAAAGAAAAACAAACATTTACAGTTTGCAAAGGCTGTTAAACTTAGATTTTAAATATGTGCATTACCAGTAAAACACAAACTGACACGTTACCATAAACCTAAATTTTGCACCAAACATTTCCCCCCTCATGCAGGGTTAAATCATTTACCCTATAAATTTCCTCGTCTTCCTCTGGAATAAAGTCAACTAGCTCGTCATCCTGCAGGTCACATGATATCGCTCGGCGAATTTCAGGCCCAATATCATGCAGCGTGCGAAGGCCAGCCTGTAATCATGACAACAACAGGCCTAAGCGCGAAGGCCGCGGCGTTCATCTTACAGCTCAACTGTACAGTCACAGCCACCACACACACTAAACATACACACACCTACGCTGTGCAGCACCTGACATTTACAACTCTGACAGACTGAGGTGATGACAACACAGAGACAGAGACAAGTGTTTTTTGTTTTTTTTTAGATACGTTGAGAAATATTTTCCTAACATGTCTCAAATAGAAACAAGATTTTTAAAATGTTTTTGAGTGAAATTTCCAGTATAAGACAGAGTAATTGTATTCTGTTTGTTGGAATCTAGTTTCAGAACAACCTAAAGCCTTTACATGTTTATCTTATGCGACTTGTGTGATGCTTTCTTACATGAAGCTTTACAGCTAATGTTATGTATATATAAAAATCTTAGACTTACTTGCCAGTACCATATTTAATTGGCTTAGTGTCATTCTTTTAAGTCAGGTTCTATGAAAGTTCAAACAGAAACACATTAATATATCTGATTCTTGAAACAGATATGTTGGAATGGATCTCCCCTATAAAACTAAACTCCCACGCATTTTTAAAACTTGAAATAATTGTTGAACTAAGCTTTGATCACAGACCCTTAGATTGTGGTTCTGATTATCTGATCAATCACATGCACGCAAAAGAGAACATCTTAAAAATCCAGCATGCTGCTGTGTGTTGTAGGAAATGTTTCAGTAAATTTCTTGGCAGTGGTGTGTATGTGCGGTGTGAATCTGTATTACCTGAAGATCAAGCCCTAGGGAAGTCAAACGTTTTTGAAAGGTGTAGGGTATGAATTAAAATCCTTAACTGCTTTTCTTCTGCCCTCATTCGACACATGGACATTTCACAAATAATCTTTAGACTTTTCAAACTTGAAACATTTGGGAGCCACATTAATTCAGTATGGGAAAGCAACTGGCTATTAATTCAGGTGCACTCATTCACAGAAATATGACATATGAAACGTTATTGAATTGTGGAAAAAATACCTCAACAGTAAGTTATCATCCAATGTAATGCTCCAAAGGAGAATTTCATAAAACTGTGTTTGCACAAAATGCTTTTAAATTTTACAAATTAAAGAATATTTAAGATGTCATAAATCTGCTTTGGAAGGATTGCTGGTCTGATAACCAGATAGCTCCACCTCACAATTCAAAACTTCAGTTTCTCTTAAGAACAGAAAGGTAAGAACCCAAGCTGTAAAAATATTATTAGATGATGGAGGACAAGTTAAGCTGAAGCTGTGGGTGTCACTGATGGCATTGCAGCAAAATTTGCTCCACTGATTCCTGCTGATAAGGAGGGAAAGCTTGTGACTGATTGAAGAATCTGCTTTAGATTTTCACATTAAATTGAACTAACCATTGTTTGTTTTTGGCTTTTTACCCTGGTGGACCACCTGTAATCAAACAGCCTTGTGCAGCATACTCCAAAAATATGAAAAAAATAAATAAAAGAAAATCAAGATTTTTAAATCTAGTGTTAAATCTAGTCTAGTGTCTAGTGAGTGTTGTAGTCCCCCAGCAACAACTTTTCCTCCACACCTTTCCTCTGTATAAGTGCATGTTAAAATAACTTTCCACCTGCCAAAACAAAGTGATAAAGAAACTATATGGTGTGCACTTCATGTTGCACACTGTGCACTACAAGATATATGAAAATATCTAAGCCATATATCAACATAGTAAATTAACAAAAATAGCCAGAGCTTTGTGAACTATATGAGAAGTGAACTGTGATGCTCAGAAAACCCATGAAGTGGTGCTGGAAACAATGATACATGCTTAACATGAACATGTATGATATGTAAAGATACAGGAGAACCAAAGGCACAAATTAGAGACACATAAACAACAGTAACAAATTCATACTGTACACCAAGATCATGAACTCCCTGCTGGATCACAAATCATAGACATTAGCATACTCGATGATATCTGAGTGAAATGCATAAAAAGACATGTTACAGACTTTTATTAGATCCATTCTCACAGTTTTTATTGATCGTTTCTTACTCCGCACGCATACACACAAACGCACACACACACACACACACAGATCATTCTCTCTCAGAAACACACAAGCACTCACCTGTAGGGCAATGGCTGTGTTGTTCTGGGAAGGGTGCGCAGTCACCAGGCCTTCCTCTTTACGTTTCTTGAATTTCCTAAAGTAGTCCTGTATCAGGAAGGTGGCATAGAACTTCCCCACGGTTACCTCATCATCTGAGTGAACAGACCACACAAATGCTTCCTGTGTCAGCAGGTCACGACACACAGCAGCCTGGGAGGGAGGAGGAGGAGAGGCCTTCCTCCCCCCCACGTCCTTTGAGGTCTTAGCTGGGCATGGAAGAGGCGTTTTCAGTGTGTCAGACACATTCATACCGATAGTGTATAAATTGTGGACCAAATATAAAAATGGAGAAAAACCTTTTTGAATACGTTTTTGCATGTGAATTGCTTTTAAAGGTAAATTTAACATCTTGGTGTATAGTATAGGTCAAAGGTCTTAAATCTTTGGAATGGGTTGTATTTTTTTAGTGAATATCAGCTCAGAGGTAATTTTCTTTTCTTTTACTTTCTGCTTAACTTTGAAGTAGTAATCACTCAGGCAGTGAAAGGCGCCTTAACTGATGGGATGAATCTGTGTTTTATTTACAATTAATGACAAAGAGACACAACCTGCTCCTATTCTTTTACATCACTGATTCTAAAAGTCTGAAATCCTACAAGGAATTGCTGTTTATCAAACAAATCTGTTTTTTAACCATTTAAAATGACTTCCAGATAATAATTTAGTAATTACAAGCAACAAAAATGTAAAAGAAGTGGTTACACTTTGTCCTTCCTCATAGTGTAAGCTTGAATAATAAATTAACTTCTTAATAAATGATACCAACATTTTCTCAGAGCATGTTTAAGGTCAACCAAGTTTATAAACCATTGTAGGAGGACCTTCCTGTTTTGCCATAATGTTAGCTAGATTACAGATATTGTAGTAAACGTTTACATTTTTACAAAAACAAATACAATCCTATGAACCTATTTTGGATTTATTATATTTAAAATTAGGAATATTATTAAGTAAAACCTTATTAGTGCCAAGCCACTTTAAACAACTTATCTTGTCCTCCAATTTTTAAATTTCTATATATTTATCAGGTACATAAGGTTGATGGAAATGGAGTAAAAAAATCCAACGCCAAACTTTCGTTTATTCCAAGAGTCAGAATAACTCT
>CAEGAF010151690.1:0-26004 GCA_903067075.1 Micropoecilia bifurca
ACACACACACACACACACACACACACACACACACACACACACACACACACACACACACACACACACACACACACAAGTTGATAAACACATACACTTGTTCACACACACCAACATGCAGTAATCCATGCATGCATGTAGCACTGAGGAAGAACTTGCATACGCTAAACCCCTATGCGGGTCATTAGGTGTTTCCTGTCTGGCTATGGATTTGTTTATGGGCCTTATGGCTGGTTTGCTGTTAGTCTAACTTGTGATCATTAAGTCCAAAGTCTTCTTGTCTAACATTGTCTTATTAATAATAGATGGCCGAGTACCCCGGGGGCATTATAAGCTCACACACTTGTTATCCTGTCAGTCATGTTGCTGACTACAGCATTTGATCTTGATCTTTGCGCGAGTTCACAGCAGAAAACTGATCTTTCTTAAGATGAATGTGAGAGTGAGTATGAGATAGATAGCCATCCTTCACTCTGAATACAGATGTGCCATCTTTAAAATTCTGGTTTGCAGTTAAGCTTTTAATAGAGCAATTCAACTATTTTTGAGGTGGACTGATCTTACAACAAACAACTTCAATTAATTTTAAAGAAGATAATTAGATGAACATTTGTTGTGGTGGTATTTTGATAAATGTATCAAAATATGAGTTAGCAAGTGTCTCCTCAACAGACTTTTTTTTATAGACAACAAACTTCTGGAAATCCTCTTGGTGAATATTAAATTAACTCTTTTTGGAAGAATTGGTAGAGTTAATTTAAAATATTTAACTTTCTGCAACAAACCTCTTTTTAAGCAGGATTTCTATAAAGCTGAGGTCGGATCATTCCAGAAGCCTAATGTCAGCCTAGTTTATCCATATGGGATGCCCTTTAGGACAAAAAACAAACAAAGAAACAAAAAAAACTTTTTTCTCTCTCTTTCACACACCACCACAGACTCACATACACACGCACTTGCAAGACAGCAATTGCACATATTCCCCATATAGCCAGTGCAGAAAACACTTAAGCTTAAGATTCAAATCAATAGCCTTTTTTCTCAAAGGCAACAGCTTGTGCAGTCCAGAAACTAAACAATTTAAGTGAATTAAAACATTTTTGAGAGGTGACCAAAAACCAGGCAAAATTATACCAGAAGCTTGTCGATGGCAATAACAGACTGTGGTTTCTCTGCAACCTACTAAGGCCTGCTTTTCCAAACATTAGTGGAGACATAATTCTCTAGAAAGAATTAAGAAACTATTGAACCCCATTGAAAACCTCACGGTCATTCCACCAAATATTAATTTCTGAACTCTTCCTGAGTTTAAACGTTAGTATTGTTGTTTCTAAATGATTATGAACTTGTTTTCTTTGCATTATTTGAGATCTGAAAACACTGCATATTTTCCATTATTTTGACCATTTTTAATTTTTTGCAGATAAATACTAAATTTTTGCTTGAAATTTCAGAGACATGTTCATAGAATAAAAGAACATTGAATGTTTGTCCAGTGCTTTGTTTATATATATATATATATATATATATATATATATATATATATATATATATATATGTATATCCCACCATTAGATATCCTTTATGAATTCAAATTTGCGCATCCAATTATTATTTTTGAATAATCACAGACATTTTTGGTGGCATAAAGATTCTCACATGGATAACAAAAACAGTTCAAATGTACTGTATTACTAGATGCCTAAAGTTTAAAAATAATGAGCATAACTATACTTCTGACTGGCACTGCAGGTGGAAAAGCAGAAAACTGAACCCTGACGAGTGAATTTGAAAGTCTTTTGGCTCAAAGTATTTTTCTTCAACGTATTATGGAGACATTGTCGTCACAATAGATATTTTGTGATCACTGCTCCACCAAAGTCATGTGACGACAAAGCGGGTGTTTAAACAATCAAATATTTAATGAAATTAAGCCTCAAAAGTGTTTTGATCCATTCCTAGAAATCAAACATTTAGTTTGATCAAAGCTCAGATAAACCCTGTGATGTTGTTTTTAAAGTAAGCCACCCAACTAAAATAAAAAATGTAAAAAATATGTGATAAGGTCAACAGAGCGGCAGAAAAAAATAATTTTACAAAACACTGCCCGGGAAAGGGGGCTGACCGCTGGTCAATAAAAATTCCTTGGAAGTCATATAAACAAGTGTGAGTCTGCTGGCATGTGCACCTTCAATGGCAAAAGGCTTCCCCACTGTGAGCAGCTTGCAGTCTGCATCAATGGAGACCTCAAAGTCGAGCAGGGCTTTATCCATGATGAATGCATCCAGGGCCGGAGGATCTGTCCTTCACCACCAACACACACACATAACAAGAAGAAGAAAAAGAGAGAAAGAGAGAGACAGTGACAGATTAATTAAAGACCTCTAATCTGCAAGAAAAGTAAATATAAACATACGCCAGACTGAGTTCTCCTCACCCCCGATTCCCGCGATTCTGAATGTGAGGCTGTCATGTCAGCTCGTCATTTATAGGGAGGATTAGATTAACCATGCTCCAATACACTTTGTAAACACATATATCATTACCTAAACCAACAGGCTCTGCAACAGACCGATAAGGCATTATACACTCTGCAGAGGACTCTCCTGCTCCAGCGATATTGATCCAATCGACCCTAATTGACCCCTAATTACAGACCGTCCCCGTGCTGCTGACCACTGCTGCGGCTGTGGTTAAGGATGCACAACACTCAGAGTCTGAAAAATATACCTGCTTATCTAAGATAAAGACATTCACTTTTTCAGCATAAGCCCATACGCACCCAGGTTCTACTGGCAAGATCGTTAAATTTACATAAGCACATACACATGAAAACATATTGTTACAGTCTATCGGTTAAAAAAAAGAAGAAATAAAGACCAGCCTGATTAAATTTCCAGTAACTTGATATTCAGGACGTGAGCCTCGAAACAAAAGGTTGACTTTACAAAGTCTTTGCCTTCCTGGCAAAGATGGAAAGTCTGTTTT
This sequence comes from Micropoecilia bifurca, assembly GCA_903067075.1. Taxonomy (NCBI): domain Eukaryota; kingdom Metazoa; phylum Chordata; class Actinopteri; order Cyprinodontiformes; family Poeciliidae; genus Micropoecilia; species Micropoecilia bifurca. The sequence continues at coordinate 2,986 of CAEGAF010151690.1, forward strand.
TCGGTGTCTAGGCCTGTCAAATATGAGGCGCGGGGAGCAGAGAGGATAGAGACAACTTACGGGACTAAAGAGGGTCGGAATTCACCCGATGCATGGCCTTGGAATAAGAATTGAGTTTGCCAGCGTACGAGCACGCGCACACACAAGTGCATGAAAGACGACAGCCAGAAAGGCATGTTTCAAGTGTGCGCACAGGTGGAGTGTGTGCAAGTTATTTTCTGAGCCCTCCACACATGTGTAAATACGTACAAGTAGCCAAGGAAGGATTGGGTTTTTCTCCTCTCCAAGATTTGTGAGTATTGGGGTCAGTAGTTCTGCCAACACAGTATTTTACATTCCAACTCGGGCTCCCTGCGCTGCTGTGTCTTACAATTCAGCTTTGCCTTGCACACAAACAAACACCGCCTTCATCATCCTCTTTTTCTGAACAAGCGCTTTGTATCTTCCCACTGGTATCACAAAGTCAGCACATGCTCTATCTCCGCATCTCCGCTGGTGCTTTATGGAGTAGGCAGCGACTCTTGACAAGTGCATGTACGGTTATAGCATCATCTGTCTTCAATGCTGCATGTAGCCGGTCCAAACTTACTTCTTAAATCCTTGCGGTCTGTGTTCACTCTGCTAGTTTTTCCGTGAAGCTTTTGAAGGCTGCCCTGACAGATGTTACGGAATAAGTTATGAAACCTTGAGAGTCTTCGCTACCTAACTCGCGATACGGTGTATTTGAAAATTTTAGGATGATGAAGGCAGAATTTATGCACTGATCTACAGGTTCAATAAAGCTGAAGACTTTGAAGGGTTTCAGTATTGTCACTTTCATCCTTCTTTACTGTCACAACAATCAGCAGGATAAGCCAGATGTTTGAAGAAAGTGGCAAAGCGGCTCAGACACCAGCACATCGGCTGCCCTGCTAGGTTACAGAAGTGAGATGTGCCTGATGTGCTGGTGTAAAGTTCAGGTACAGTGAGCTCAAAATAGCTGTTTACGTGTTCAAAATCAACACTGTAACAGGAACCTGATCAAAGCAGAGATTGTGGAGGTGGTATGTAATGCATGCTCGAGAGTTTATGTTCAGCCGAAAAACGCCATGAGCTGATGGCAAAGAACGTGAAAACATGATTAAATATTTTCAAAGTATGCTGACTTATTAAAAGTACATGTGAAGATGCACCAAGGCAGTTTTAATGCTAGACCAAGGTAGGTAGTGCCAGAGTCAGGTATCCACTCATTCCACAGAAATTTAGCAAAGAGTTTACCTGAATTACCAACATCGTAAGGACAGTCACCTCTGTACCAAAATGTTTTTCTTTATTTTTCTTTGATGTATTTGAATCATTGTTAAAAGAAACAAACCCAGAAATCATCTGGTGGCCAGAGTCGGACGATTTTTAGCTTGATTGGTCTCGATTGGTTCCCACCCTCCCAAAAATCTAATCTTTTTCAAATGGGAGAACATAAAGTTCTAAGCGAAACCGCTTAGAACTTTCCACTAACACTGAGGAGAGTTGGCAGTAGGATCTGGGACTGTTTGAAAAATATTCAAAGCTAAAAGGCAGCTGGAGAAAGCGTAGAGAAAAAGGTTATTGAAAAGAGAACTGTGTATGACGTATAGCTGCTGTTAATTAAGGCTGCAAAAAAGTGAGAGAGAGCAAGACTCACAGAGGTAACAAGAGGGTTAAATGAAGGCTGATTTCTGAGAATGATTCTCTCACGTTTCAATTGCTTGCTCGTGGTACAAAACTCAAACTCAGGTCCCAGATCAAGAAGTTTAATAAATAAAGAATAACAAATGTCTTAATTTTCGAAAAAGGCAAATTATAAACTCACACACTAAATTAGGTCATCCTTTCAGGTACCGAGTTGGCCTTTAAAACGGCCTTAACTATTCTTCGTATACATTCAACTTGTTGTCAAAAACCTTCAAAGATTTTGGTTTACGTCGACATGAAAGCCTCACAGAGTTGCTGCAAAGTTCTCAGCTAAATATCCATAATGTGAATATTTCGTTCTACAACAAGCCAAAAGTGCGCAATAGGACTGAGATTTGGAGGCCATTAGAGTATTGTGAACTTGCTGTGTTCAAGAAACCAGATTGAGACTTCAACTTATCATATCCAGAGCTATACAGGCTATAAAGGCATGGGCCTCGTCAGCAAAAATACCCAGGTATTGGCTGTGTTGTTTAAAAATGAACGGCCTGCCCTCAAAGGGGGGCAAGAAAGTATCCCAAACAACCTCATACTACTGTGAACAGCCACAAACTTTGATGCAATGCCTTAGATTCTAGCATCTGAATCTTGCAGCTGATATGAAATCTCATCACATCAGACAATTACTCTTATAATCCTTCATTTCCTTCTATCAAGTTAAATTTTATGGGTTGTTCCAAATGTAATTTATTGTTTTTTAGATGACTTTAATACAGATTTGATGACAAAAGAAAGGCTATTTTTTTCCGGGAAACTTTTTTCCTAATTGTTCAGTTTCAGTGAACCTATGCAAAATGTAGCCGTCGCTGCTGCAGCCCCATCTATGTTTTCTGCACACTTTGGTTGTTTACAAGTGACCAATTGAGCCAATTGTATATTATTGTCTTCTTGAGCCATCATGCAATTCTTTTCTGACATCTACGAAGCATTTTTGACCACACACCTGTCTGTCGTGAATTGTGTAGGGAGGTGATGAGGGTGGATGCGGCAGGACCCAGGAACAGCGGAAAATGAAGGGTTTTAATAAAGAATCGATACACAAAAATCCAGGCAGCACAAGTGTGCAGCGGCAAAGCTCTGACTCTGGCATCAACTGGGACATGCACACGACTACTGATGCAGGACCAGGACCCGACAGACGCAGGTGGGTATAAATACACAAGGAAGATAATAAGGGGAAAGTAGACACAGCTTGGATCAATCAAGGGGTGGACAGAAAACCCAGATCCTCACAGTGACATTCACTGAATCTTTTTTTTTTTTTTAGATGGTTTGCTGCAAATGATTTCTATAGATCAGCAATGTAAAAACATATATATTGCTATTTCTGTTCAAGGTCACATAAGTCCCTTTATTGCTCATTCTGATGCTCAGTGAAATGAGTTGTTATCTTGTAATTTGTTGGTTGAATGAGCATACCTAAAAAAATGGCCAGTGAACGTGTGCATCTCCTTTATGTAGATACCCGTTCATGTACAGAAATCTGGCAGCAGCATGGTGGTGCTTAGCAGTGTGTTACTGCAGGAATGTCACTGGGTCAAATCCCAGCTGTGGCCCTTTTCCGTTTAGAATTCGAATGTCCTTCTTGTGCACACTGTGGGGTTTCCACAGGTACTCTGGCTTTCTCCCAGCGTCCAAAAACTAAATTCCCACAGAACAGACCTACCAGTCTGAATATATTTAGATGCAGGGGTCCTCTAATTCCATATTTCAGCCGGCCCCCTACAGGACGGGGTCCCGCAGTTGCATAAACCTTTTTCTCCCTGCTGAAAATATTTTGTTTTCTTTAGCACCTTTGTGTTTCATCCGCTTTATGTTTTTTAATGCCGTATACGAATCACTCTTGCAGCCCTTGTGAATTGCTTAAACTTTAAAAATAAACAGGCCCTGCCTCCTCGCTTTCATCTGCTTTCTGTCCCCATTCAGCATCGCACCGAACCGTTCCTTCCCAGCGATAATTACATCAGTCTGGCCCTGACTTGCGTTCATTCCTATTTTCCAAAACTCATTATGAATAAGAAAACCATTCCCCCCCATCCCCCCCTCCATTGCAAGCATGTTGTCACTGCAATTTATGTCTAGTTTTACCTCACTTATACCTTTATCTGAAATGGGTTTGCATAAAAAAAAGAAAAAAGAAAAAAAAAAAGGTCATGTTAATACGGAGTGCAAATGCATACATCAATGTGTGTTCGTTTGTATCTTTGACAGGTGCAATCGCAAAGTACCGTGTTCTCTTAATAAGAAAACACAGAAAAATGGATTAGAGGGAACATTACTTCGGGCGGGAAAATGGCAACAAATCTCGTGAAACCTACAAAAACACATCAAGCCTTTGACTGCTCTCTTTGAAATTCAAAACGAATCTTTAGGACGTAATAGAACTGCTCGGAAACAGATGTGGAGAAGTAGGGTGAACAGATGCAACACACACACACACACACACACACACACACACACACACACACACACACACACACACACACACACACACACACACAAGAATGCTTGGACTTGGATAGCAATGACTGGAAGATAAAAAAGAGCATGATTTAAGCCTTACTTTAGCATGTGAACACCCTCTGGCGTTGTGGGTTGGTTGAAGCGTCGCATGTAGTCGTGCATCTCCGGGAAACTCTTCTTCATGTAGTCCTCGGCGCTGCTCTCCCTCACCGTCCCAAAGCGGAAGCCCAGAGAGGGATGGTGCAGCTGAGGGTGGAGGGGGGGGAGAGACGACACAGAAAGAGGACGGATGAAGGATGACGCCGAGGCGGTAATGGAGAGGTAAAAGAGAAAAATGACGGAACGTGGAGGCGAGATTCACGGTGACTCCAAACTCACCCGAAAATGGAATAGGGATGCGAGAAAGCAGTAATGCTTGACAAATTATTCCGCTCCTTCCCCCCCCGGTTGAGCATTTTTCACTTTTTGTCTAGAACAGTCACCTTTTTATTGTGCCTTTGTCAAAAACAAAGTAGCGCATGGTGGACACATTTTACCACAAAACTCTGGAAATGTCTTAAACATAATGCGGTCCTTCCCCCCTGAGTCGGTGCTTGAGGAACGACTTTCCACTGCAGCTACAGCTTCTAGCAGTTTGTCTTCTTTTTTCTTTTTAACAGCTTTCCTTATCTAGGGACCAAAACTGCAGAAGTTCAGTCAGACTGGACCTTAAAATTAATTATTATATATTGCAACAAATTACCTGTTAACCGTAGACTTTGACTGCATATGGATATGCTTTGCTCTGAGCCATTCCATCAAAACTTTGGTTGTTTGTTCAGGGATATTGTCCTTTAAGAAGATGAATGTCCAACCCCGTCACACACTTATTGCTTCCTCTATCAGGCTTTCTTCCAGAGTTCCCTGGTATTAAACGCCACTGATCTTCTTCGCTTGTCGGTTTAGGTCTGCTGTGTCTTGGGAAGTTTGAAGTTTTGTCGTCCTCTTTCAAGACAAGACGTCCAAACGTAGGATATCGTAACTGTTATAAATGTTTCCACAAGTTTCCCCCGACCTGTCTGGTTGTATACCTTAGTCTTCATGATACTGTTTTGTTCTCTTTTGTTCTTTAACGAACCTCTGAGACTTTCACACAGCTGTGTTTATACTGAGATTAAGTTGCACACAGATGGGCTCTATTTACTGCTGCAATTGGTGACTTCTGAATGTAAATCAGTGCACTGATTTTTTTTTTCAGGGCTATTCAATCGGATAGGAATGATTATCTATGGACACAATTTTCCCTCCAATTCCGAAAAAACAAAACAAAACAATGCACTGTTTTGTGTTTATCATCATAAAACACATTGAAGTCTGTCATGCTGGCTAAGTTGGAAACAGTAGGAGTGGTATAAATACTTTCCCAGACCACTACAGCTGTGTTGTATGTCAAAGACCTTCCAGTTATAAATTTGCCAGCTTGCATGTCACCTTACCTTGTCGTCGTGAATTCCTGAAACCTGCTCGAAGGTTTTCTCTCCAACCATAACAGCAGCAAGGTTGGCCGTGTAGCTGGACAGCACCAGTAAGCAGAAAATAGCCCAGAGGTTCATCAAGAAGCGTCCGGTCCAGCATTTAGGAGTCTGCAGAGAGATGCCGGATGACGAATGGAATAATTGAACAAATCTAAAAGATTGAACTATCGTAGCTCAAGAAGAAACTGAGAATTAACATTGTGTCAAAAATGGTCTTTCGCATCCCCCCCCCTCCTTTTTAAAATGTAAAACCTTCATGCAAACTGTGTTTTTCTTCCCCTGAAATTCACAAATTGTGAAACCAATGTATTGGTAAAGGCAAAAATGAGAGAAGAAACTGCAAGTGGACATATCTTTCCATTAAATCGCCTGCTTAGGGGAATTCAACACCTGAAATGTGCAATCATTCAATTACTGATCCAATTAAAATCCACTTAAAAGAAAGAAAATAAATTCACTTCCAGTGTTTTAAAGGCTGGAGATTAATGGGACATCAATTATACAAACAAGGTTATAACCCACTTTCACAACAGCGTGGAGAGGGTGATGAACACTCAGGCATAATTAGTCGGTTTACTGAAAAGGGAATAAAGTGAGACTTCACATTATGAGCATAATTTTCCAATTAGCATTTTTGGGGAGGAAAGTCGTCCTTAGGAAAGCTTACATGCTCTCCTACGTCTCTCCAATGGAGATGGAATAATAAAAGTGGCGTCTCAGTGCCGACTCAGCACTGCCTTATGGAAATTAGGTTTTCTAAATAAACGTTAAGATATAAATCTTGTCAAACGTGTTCTAATTTACCGAATACAAACATATTTAAACAAAGACCTGGAAGCAGCATTTTCCGAGCAAACTCTCAGCTGATGAGCACTGAAAAAAACCCAGCATTGTTGCATGAAAACCTCATCAAGCAGGATTTAAAATAGACACCTAATTCAGGCAGTTTGACAGCTTAGCCTACATACTTGTTTGTCTCCATAAGTTGAATGTGTTTGCAGAGGGGGGGAGAAAAAAAAGAGCTTCAGGATTAGAAGATTTGTTGGCACAACATTGTAAACAGTTTGTTTCTTTTTCTCGCAAGGTTGCTCAGATTTTACCATCAAAGCCCAAAACGGCTGCAGATGTGAACCTGTTTATGTGCTGCTTGTATTAGAAAGAATAGCCTTTCAAATACAAAGTCTTTAATAAATAAACAAACACATTATTCTCATAAAAAGAACTCCAGTTTACACAAATTAAAGCTCTTAGCCCATTTTAACTGAGCATGGCGCATTTTCTAATATTTTAGAAGGCGTTGTGATTTTTATTTTTGTTATTGAACGTAATATTGTGGTGATGTTTGACTACCTTGACTAAAGCTGTGCACTGTTTTTTCCCCATGGCAGTAAAGCACAAAACTGAGCTGAACAAATAAAAAAACATCAGAGCTAAATATCTAATATTTTAGAAGACAAGCTATAAAACTAGTATAGGAAAAAAACAAAACAAGCCCCACTGATCAAATCCATAGCAATAATTTCAGTTCCATTTCATAACCACGCATTAACATTTCATCTTCATCTATTTCCATTTGCCACGCTACTTTGTGTCACGTATTTAGATGAAATATGAAGGTTTGTAATGATAAAAACTCTCAAATGCCATATAAGTTGGTTGTAATTGCATGCAGTCTGCTGAAGATGAAAAATTACAACCATTTTCATTGATTGTCTTTCTGATTGGCACTTGTGAAATGTAACAGATTGTGACTCCTGATTAAATCAAAATAGCTGTGCGGGGCCTCCTGCTGGTTGATATTATTTACTGGAGTCATAAACCACATTCCGTGACAGCAGGCTGTGAGGAGTTTCTTAAAAAAAAAAGTTTAAATCATAAACTGTCAAAGTGGAAAAGTCACCAACCTGGTCAAAATGACTCCCTCAATGTGTGTTAAAATTTAAAAAGAAACACATTTCAAGAAATGCATAAAAAATATCACTTTGAGGGAACATGTATTATGAATAATTAGTTGAAAAATACATTCCCTATTTTGTACTGTTACATTTTTAATTGTTTCGTGCCTGAAATGAACCATAAGTCAAATGACAGGAATAATATGTAATATATATTCTTCAGAGAATGGCAGGGCAAATGAATTTAGAAGATTTAGACATTCGGTGCACAGTTGTGGACGCAATGAATAACTTTGTTTTACTTTCCTGCCTATTATTCTCCCCTAGTTTTCAACTTCTGACTTACAGACTCAAGGCCAATCAACACATAATACTCTGGCAAATTTGTCAAATAGTCGACACAATGGATCGCTGTAAGTTTCACAGCTATCCAGACTGTGGATAGCTGTTTGGATAGCTAGCTGTCCAAACAGCTAGCTAGATTTGGATAGCTCTTTCTAAAACTCATAATGACAAGTTCAAAATCTAAAGATTGTCACAGCTCTTTGCGTTAAAGAAATCCACTAACTAAAGGAGTTAAATCCACTAACTCCTTTAGTTAGTGGATTTAACTAAAGGAGACGCTACGTGCTGACCAGCACCGTGTCTGAAGTACTGGAGGCCATTTTGACCTCCGACAACCAGTTTGACTTTACGCATAAACATCAGACAGACATGCATTTTTGCTTCAAATAAATTTCTTTTTTTTTTTTTTTGCTTTATTGATGGCTCAAAGGTCTTTGATTATGTAAACCACAAAAAGTTATTTCGAAGCAATCTGCCTACTTTGTCTACAATTTCACTTTAAGCACTGATGCTTGTCTGTTTGTGTTAGCGCTAGAATGCAATGGACAAAATACTCCAGGTATATTCTGCTTCTCACTGGGCTGGACTCCAGCACCTCATAACCCACTCCAAAACAAATAGGGGATAGCTAATGGATGTCTGAAAGGATTAAAGCAAATATCAAAGCTGAACTTTATAATAACAGTTAGCGATCGATTCATTTGCCCTCCCTCCCCCGACAGGCAGGGCGTGTAGAAAATGTCACGGTTTGGCTCGACACCAAGGGTTTCACGGAGCCACTGAAGGACATTTTAACGGGTCCTTAGACTGCTAATGAACACAACTGTTAACTGACACATTAGCTGCGGCAAAGAACGAACGTGTGACCCTTAGAGTAACGCTTTGAGGTGAATCCTCCAGCAACACATTAAGGAGCAAAGTTATCAGCAGACCAACTCGCTTTGGCTTGTGGCCTTCGCCAGCGTCGCATTCGGTTACGTGAAAGTCCTTCAAACTCTTTCACTTTGGTTATTGTGAGCAGCTTGCTTTAGTTACAGCATATTATTATGCATTTAAAATACTTCATGATTAGCCGCAAACTCAACAAGAGGGGGGCAGGCATAATTTTTAGGAAATGACACTTGCTGCCGCTGCTTGGGAGATTTCAAGAGCACAAGCGCAGGTTTTCATAATGATGGATTTTTGGACGGCTGTGTCTCTGCATGGAAAACAAAGAATACACGGAGGACAGAGTCATCATTCATCCGCTTTGTGGTTGGACGTGCGCGCCAATGTGACTGTGGGTGTGACACAATCTGTCAAATCTGACACGTCCCAGAAGAACGCCATTATTGCAAAGGCGCATTTAATATCTTTACATATTTATGTCAAATAAATAACATGGAAACAAGGTGCAGGAAACAGGATTGTTTCACCAGCCACTGCATGTTTAACGGTCGAGAAGCAGTCACATCTCTTTGTCGGAGCTTCGTATTCTAAATTTAGTCAGGAATTATAAAGGAATTTCACTGCCTGTAAGTGTCGACTAATGTTATTGTTTTAGTCTGAGTTGATGGTATATGAAGAGGTTTCTCTTTACTTGTGTTTATAGCAGAAGAAGTATGTTAAGACTCGCCTTGAGATCACATTTTCAAAGTCATGTCTTGTGTCAACTGTTAATCTGTCATCTGGAATAGGATGCAACAAATAAAGTTTTTTTTTATTTTTATTTAAAAATGTCAGCAATTTAAACAATGTCCCTACGTTTCAAGGATGCACAAATATATGGATGTTCATCTGTCTGTGAAGTATGCAGAAAGTAAGGTTTCTAAGTGGGTTGGTCATCTGCTTCCACCCACTCTGCCTGCAGCTAATGCCAAATTTGTTAAGGCTTGTGCCCTGCATACTTGTGTGGTTGTTACAGGAGGTTAGATTTAGTTGAAAAATGGCATATGCTTAAAAGTTTGCTGACATAAAGGTTTAGTGCTGAATATTTGGAAAAGCCAACAAAATACTGGAATATTGTTTGGTCAGAGGAAATGAAATTTGACTTTGTGAACATCACTGCAAACTTTATAATTATGAAAGGAATAACACTAGTTGTCACTCCAACATACTGCACCAATGGAACCTTGTGGGATTTGGGGTATTTTCCATAAAGAAAGAATAAATGAGAAAATAATTACTGAAACATTCTTGATAAGAAGATATAAAGGGGGTGGATGTTTTTTTTTAGTGAGCCAATAATCAGCACAAGAAAGAAACTCAAGTTATTACAATCGCCTAATCAAGCATCCTACTTGAGCCAAACTGAAAATCTGTGGAAATATCTGAACATGTAATTGTATATGAGACCCTCACAGCCTTCAACATTTAATATTGATTTGTGTACCAGCCAAAAACTATTTCCACAACCATGTTAAGTACTCGTTTCCTTGTGTCATTCCATTTTTTAAAAATATAATTTACTAACTAGACTGTTTTGATTTCTTTGTATGTGCAGATTACTTGAGATATACTGACATCTGACTTGAATTTCCTGCCAGTGGGCACATTATAACTGCATTTACTGAGAGACGCATTGATTTGTTCAGTTGTTGTTTGCCCCGGTGTACATCACCCTTTCTACAGCCAGTTTCATCTCTCATATCCACAATTACACTTTGAACTCTGCCTGAGAATGTTTCTGTCAGCCTGCCGATTACCTCCTTTTCTATCGCCTTTGCAGCCCTTAAGCAGCCCTCCTTCCCCTGCTTTCTTGTTTTTAACTTTGTGTCTGACTACTTTCGGGAGTTAACCTCTAACCGTTAAATCTTTTACCACTTTCATCCATCCCAATCATTCTCCTAAAAAAAACCTCCCCTCTGTATCTGTCAGCGCACTTACCCTTTCCCCTTTCTCTCCCTGTACGTACATTACCCTCTCTGTATCTCTCTACTTCATCACTGCCTACCCTCTTAACCATGCTCCTATTAATCTTTCCTCTGTTATGGTCGTCTCTATCATCTTCCCCAAGACTTTTCCCATGGCTTACCCCCGACCGTTTTGATTCTCATCCTCTCCCCGACTTGTTTGGGCTATTATCTACTTTCAGACACTGTGGCGAGCAGGGAGAGCTTCTTTACCTTGGTGGCGACGGTGCGTCCGAAGAGTATTGCGTAGCAGAGATTGAGGGCAGACGAGTAGGAGAACACACGCAGCCTGTTTCTGCCGTGGGGGGTCATGCCAAACGGGCTGTTCCACTCATACAAGGTGAGGAAGAGCGCCGTGAGGTGCAGCGTAACGAAAATGCCGACCCACATGGACCAGTGGAGCGGCCACATGAAGGCTCCGATGGGCGCTGCCGTGTCCCGGCTACGAACCTGAATGACGTAAAAAAACCAAAAAGAAGCAAACTTGAGATTGACTCAAAACATTTCATCTTGTGGTGCTTAATCCAGAACTGTCTCTACATATCTCACTGTTTATTTCCAGAAAATAATCACAGTCAACACAATTCTAATTTGTTTGAAGCAGACTAAATTAATTGCTTGTTCTGCATGCACTTTTTAAGGAAAGAATTTTTTTTTCCTTAATTAAGTTCTGATATATTCCTGTGTGACGTTTCTTAAGCTAACTCTTGTTTTGAACTTTTATAATTAACATGTCCTCCACAAAGCTCCTCATGCTAATTATTGCCAAAAAAATATGATGTGTCTCTTGCCAGAAAACCAGGATTAAGACTGAAATATACAGAAGAATTAAGAGGTTACATAGTGTTAGGTTTTTCTGAAAGTCGCAGAGAAAAGATTCTGAAAGTTTTATTAGGGAGTTACAGTCTAGTTTTTTTTTTTTAGCCATGCCTCATACAAACGTGAGCAAATTGGCACCGTTGGCAACATGTATATTAAGCCTTCAAATAAATGAATATTTTATTGCAGTAGCATAATCTCACATATTGGGGAAAATATCCCATGATGAAAATGAAATGTCTTCAGCAAATCCATGGTGGCACCTTTATTGATATTTCTACCAATAAAGAAATACCAAGACAATGAATGCATTTAAACATGTTTTAAAGTTGAAGATGAGACGGCATTTCCTTTGGTTATCAGGCTGGAGGCAGACTTATTTTTTACTTTGCCACCACACAGGGTGCCAGTTAAATGTTGCAAAAAACCCCTCAAAATCTTACTGTTAAACACTGGTAGTGAAGAGGGATATCTTGGAGTTGTCATAAGAACCATTAGATGCTTTCTATGTGCCAATTGTAGGTATCGAGCTCCCAGACCTCTCGGGTCTTCTGGTTATGGTCTGCTCCGTATTCCCAGATCCAGAACCCAAATAAAGAGAAGGAGCATTCAGCTTCAATCTGGAATAAACTTCTAGAGAACTGCAAATCAGCAGAAATGCCGAGTTCCTTTAAATCAAGACTGAAAACCCACATGTTAGAGTTACGTTTGAACCATAGTAAATGGAGCGTTGACCAACAGATTTGATATGCATCGATGTTTTTAACAAATGAGACTTAACGAAATGTGATGTGTGTTACTGGCTTTCACATGTGATCCGTTTATGATGTCTTTACGTTTTCACAGTGGACAGCACTTTGAACTGCCATGTTGCTGAAATAAACTTGACCCACTGCTTGATTGCATGTCAGAAAAAGCCTACTCTGCAATACCATCACAAATGTAAACAGGTGGCGTTAGTTAAACTTCACCAATACTTTAACTGCGACTGCTGTTAAGTACAGTGATGGATCTGTGATGCTGTATTTGTGTTTCTCTTGCAAAGGGCGAGAGAATCTTTTCGGGGGTGTATGGCATCATGAAACCTTTTGAAATAATTGATACATTAATGAGTAAAAGTATGAGTGCATTTGTAAGAGTAAATGTTTAATTTGTTTAGCAATTTAGAAGACAGACAAAAGGGAGAAAAAGTTTGGGAACCACTGTTCTAAACTACACCAACACATCATAGAGATTGTGTAAACACAAAAATCTAGGTTTTTCTATGGCGGTCAAGGTCTATGGATTTAAATCCATCAGGAAAGTGTGAGTTAGTCCCAGAACTCTGGATCTGGATAGAATAGATCCAGATTTTGTTATGCTCCAACCTCCTAAAAGAGATAAGAAATATAAGAGAACATCAAGTGTTGTCTTAACATGTCTAAAGTGTTAATGAACAAACCTTTGACGATAGGGATGCCAATACCTGTGGCTCCAGTGATTTAGCGTAGAAAAAACAACAACAAACAAAACATTTAATAGCATGAGATGTTACATGAATTCATGCAAGATTTCAGCGTGAGATTATTCTACTGGCATAAAGTTTGAATTTATTTTAAGGCTTTATACATATCTTCAGCAGTGGTGCCAATAATTGCGGCCAACAGCATGTTGACCGCAAACCTAAAATGAACAAAATAATGCTAAAAACAAGGATACCAGAATTCCCAGACTGGTGGAGTAAAAGGGAGAAGTGAAATCTATCACTCTGCTCCTGGCAGAGTTGATGGAGAAAGAGGTGACGGCCATGTCGGCTGTTCCATTCAGGAGGTCTCCCACAAGGCCAGTCCAGCGTCCCGTCCCGCTCAACGCGCCGTACTTTCCGTCTCCCACAATGTAAAGGTCAAAGGTAAATCCCATATCCTCTGCCAGTTTCTCCAACAAGTCAATGCAGTAACCATAGCAGCATTTCCTTAGATCCCCCGGCAAATCTAAGAGGAAACAAAGGAGCGATGGTGATGTCAAACCATTTGGACATTCTTATGCATGCTTTGTAAGTGCAGTGGTTGCACCACTGGGAATCTCTATGCAACAGTGATTTAAGAAAACTGCTGATGGATCACCAAAGAAAAAAAATCAGCTTGGACATTTTAATGAACCTGGCATGACTGACTAAATTTATTAAAATTGAGGTTAAAAAACTTTTTAAAAACATAAACCCTTAAAATATGTATAAAAATCCAGACAGTTGGCAAAGCATAATATCCTTTTTGCTATTTTGATTTCTTTGGCAAAGCATTTTTTACAATCTCAGTTAATTAAATGTGGCTGTCTGCCATCACCTTTAAGTTGGGTCCATATTTCTCCATATGTCCAAAACGCTAAGACAATCATGTGGAAATGTGATGGACTGGCATGTGTCTATTATAAGTCAGAGATACATGCATTACAGACTTCTTGCATGTTATTGTTTACATTTACAATGTTTTGCCAGCAGTTTGGGTTAAATAATGTCTAATTTGATTCAGTAGATGTAACAACTAAATGCATCCAGGAGGAGGGGTCTAGCACTAGTGAGCAATAGTAAAGAGGGAACGTCTTCCTTCTCAGTCAGACTTTTACAAAAACATGTCATTTGGCATGTTTGGCTTTAAAGGGAGCAAAAATGTTGGAAAAGTTGTATTAACTTGTTGATCCTTGTATGACATCTGTGTCTGAACAGTTATGTAGATTATTTTGGTTTTGGACACCAGCTTCAACAGTTAGAAATTTTGTCAGACATGGAATTGTTAAAAGTTGATATTTTTGGAACATTACCAGTGAGGACGTTTCTTGGCCCAAGGGCAGGGAATGAAGCACTTGGTAACAGGAAGGCCACGAAGCAGCCAACAATATGACTACACTGCCTCTACAAAGACTGTGGTGACTTTTAATTACCAGAAAAATAAAAGGTCTGTCCTGAGGACTGTCTTCTGAGCTTCTTTATACATTGTATTGTATTTTTAGATTTGGAATTACAATTTTTATAACACATGATCATGACTTACTGCCTCTAGCTTATTAACATAGCTATCTTCTATTTGCAGTTTTTTGATTCAAGTTACAAATAAATACAAGAAAGGTATATTTGAAAACCTTGACCTTCCCTGTTGCCAAATATCTGTTTGTGTCAGAAAACATACTAGATGCTTTCTATCTTCTATAGAGTAGAATATTGATTTAATGTTCTTCATTCATGAAAGTGTAATGTGATTGTAGAGCTCAGCCATTGGCATCAAGCCTGATGTGCTTTTTGAACTATACTGACCATTAACAAAATGAGCTTGATACCAAAGTAATGCTATACTACTATTTGAAGTTACTTTGGGTATATGGTGTACGGTATTAATATTAAAGCAAAAACAAACACATTGATGCGTTAACGTGGAATTGAGAGTAATTACAAATCCTTCCATAATGCCACAGTTGTCATTGGGTTAGTTTATGACTTGTTGTACTACTATTTTTTTCATTGGAAATGTCCAACACAGTGCAAGTATTTTGTAAGTAATTGCCAAAACAAACCCACCAATTCCATCCCAGTCTACCACTGTAGAGTTGGGGTTGTGAAGCTGGTTGAAGAGGCCATTGATTATATCAGTCCGATTAGTTTTAGGATCCAGACAGAGTTGACCTGCTGGACACAACCCATCCTCATCGACCTCCCGTGTGAAGACAAATGGATGTTCAACCAACGTCACCACACGGAGGCGGTGTCCCTCGACGGAAAGTCCTGGTCTCCAGCGTCCTCCAAAATAGCCGTCCCCTTGACCATCCCCTCCTCTGACACCAGCTCCAAGGCCTTGTCCCTGGCTGCTGCCGAGCCCTCCCACCAGTCCCAAAATGCCTCCCTCGAGTTCTAGTCGACCACGGGTCCACTGTCCTACAGTAACCCACGCTGGCTGACCCAGCGCACCTCTTTTAAGACTCCATACGTGGAACAGTTGTGAGGAAAGGACTCGAGAAACATCAGCGTCCACTTGGATCAGTCCCGTAGAGCCAGTGAAAGAGATGTTGGACAGAAACCTCAAAGTGGAGGAAACAACAATCAGACAGAGACAATAAAAGGAATGTTGCAGCTTACAATTGTAGAAATGTAGCCTGAAATAACCACCAGGACACTTTGTAAAAAAGCTACATTTTCTAAACCTTGCACAGATGGGCAAGGTTGTAGCGCTCTAGCAGGTCTAGTCTCGAATGGGTAATTGAATCTCCCAGACGGTCATAATTAAAAGTTAATGCACTGCAATGAGGGTCTCCTTCTATCTGCCAGTCCATACAAACAGTCATTGCTATTCATCTCACTCGTCTGGTGGCCCTGCACTGGTCTTTACTGTGGGATATATTAGGAAGAGCAATCCCCATTCATACATATATCTTCCCTGGCCTCTCTCAAACCACACAGGGATTGTTTGTTCATGTCTTAGCATTTGATCATGACGATGCCGTCATGTGACTTCTTGAAAAGGCATTCAGGGCCTATTTCATCTTGATTAGTTGGAAACTAGGAGGAGGTTGCAAATCGTGGAAACAGTAAATGTTAAAAGTAAGTAAGGTTCATTGCATTTCGTGTGCACTGAACTGTGCCAGGAATGTCATGGTCGAGACTTGAAATGGTAAGCTTTACTTCTGCTAATGGGAAAAGGGCGTTTGAGCTGTGGCTCATAAATGAATGTATGCAAAGGACAATGACTAGACTAAACTGATCATGTGGGTCATTAATCTCTTCTCCAAGCCAAATTTTAAGAGCTTGTGTGTGTGTTCCTGCTCGCGAATGTGTTCATTGCCCCACGTTACATTAGAATTTACGTCAGCATCCCCATATATCTGATGAACCTGATTAAAGATGCCCGCGTCTCATTCCACATTAACTTGTGTTTTGTCATCAGCAGCTCTTTCTATCTCTTTGACCATAAAGTGGAAGAGCTAGCCTTGCCTTAAGATGAAATCGCTCATGGTAATGGCGCAGCTGAATCATCATATCGAACAGACAGCAGATTCATCAAGCCAACCCACTCTAGACTCATACTCTAATGGGTTCTGCTGGCCAAAAGTAGAAATAAATAAATTAACCACAGAGTAAGCTTTAGTTTTACTTTACATCTCCTATCTGAGCAGGACACTACAAAGCCACTTTCTCACATGTAGTGATAAGTTTGGATAGACCTGGGCAGGAAGAGTTGAGGTGTTAGAAATGAAACATTTTTAAGCGATGCCACTTTTTTTTGTTACGTTTTCAGCATGTCGCATTGTCGAACAAGGCCCAAAGCAGAATTTAAAGAATGATGGCTGACGTCAAAGCAGCTTGATGAGTCTGCTCACAGTGTCAGAGAGGGATGGCTTTCTCTCACTAACACCTGGTCCCGGTTTACCCGGCCAGCCTGAATGTCAGCAGAACGGACGGTAAGTGATGACTCTATAAGAGAGTCGCAGGCATGTGCCGTGGCCTCTTATCGCTCCATCTTCCTTAGTTTGGAGGGAAGTTTACTCCCTCCGTCTTTTTTTCAGTGTTTGAGATGATACAAGAGTTGCTTGTTTCGACGGTTTTAATCTCCTCTGTGGAGATGGAATCGGTGCGGCAGCTGTGTCGAGTGAGATGGAACTGACTGGCAGATCTCACTCTGATAACAATAGTGCTCTATCTGTTTTCCTCCCTTTACTCCTCCCCCACATCCTTTTTCCCTCACAAGCTATTCTTTGACTTTATTCCGATTTTTACCTTTTGCTGCTTCCTACTTCCTCCGTCTTTGATCTATGTGCTTGCCTTTGACCAAGTTCTTGTTTTTCTCTAATGTATTTTGGGGATCTTTCAAGTTTGGAGATTCGGGGAAAAAAAACCCAACAACAATACGAACGTCAATACTTTGGCTTTATCTTTGTTGCTCCAAAGTTTTGTATTTTAAACTGTAGCATTTTGCTTTTCCTCACTTTCTTCCTTTGCGCCTCTCGCCTGCTCATATCTCCAGACGTCCTCTCTCTCCCACCCTGCCTTTCTCACTCCATCCCTTGGGACACTGAACTGTTAATTGCCTCTTCCATGTGGAAGTCTCTCACTTCCTTCAGCTTTGTTAACATTCTCCCAAGCAATGCAATGTCTGGCTGTTGGATGAGAGGGATAGGAATCGGGCTGCATGGAGGGAAAGTACTGAGTGTTACTTCACGGTTTCACGTGGTGTGATAATACGACCCCTTTTATCAGTCTCTTTCATGCCAGAATAAAGGTCACTTGCACTATATTGCAAGCAGTACCATTATGAACAGCCCAATCTGAACGTCCATAGACTGTCCAAATTGACCGTCTACAAAAGGACTGTAACTTCTCCTAGTGTCCTGATAAAGTTTGAGGTGACTGTAAACAATTACCGAGTTACTCTTTAAAGAGCAACAAGACTACAAATGAGGCGGCACTTGGCAGCACTGCTTTCAGTATGTAATCAATCTAATCTGTCCACTGCACACTGAGGTTTAGCAAGTCTAATATTTATGGTGGCAACAATCATCGCTACCCTGCAAAGATAACTGGAATGTGTAGGAATTGAGATTTGATAAGAACTCTTTCATTCGGGGAATTTGATTACAAAGTAAAACCTAGTCTTAAACAACATTTTAAAGATTAATCCTTAGATTGGACATTAGCAGGGCGAGTGCCGCAAACGCCGGATCGATTAGTAAACACAATTTAACAGTAAAATCCAATTTAAAAGATTTCTGCTGTGTTCACAAACTAAACACAGCAGAAATCTGTTAAATTGGATTTTTACACCGTGGTGTTGTTTTAACTGCTATCCTTTCATAGCAAACAGTTGATGGCAAATAAATTCCACAGTTGGAAAGATGCGCTGTTGGTTACAAATGATGGTTCATTATCAAGCCTCTGCAGAATATAGACATGCTGATGAGCGAGTTGGAGCTTTTAAATCAGGTGTGTTGGAGCAAAGACGCATCTAAAATTGTCAGGACATCGGAGACCCTTGATCTATACGAGGGGTAGGCAACTTCAGTCCTTCAGGGACGACTTCCTGCAACTTTTAGATCAGTCCCTGGTTCAACACACCTCAATCAAATGGCTGACTTCCCTCCTCAATATGCAGTCAAGCTCTCCAGGGTCCTGATAGTGACCATTACTTTTGACTCAGATGTGTTGAAGCAGACATATATCTTCAAGTTGCAGAACTTTAGTTGCCCACCTTGTTATATGTTGATTGTGATATTCCAATCAATAACATTAATAATAATCTTCAAAAGATGACTATTAGCTTTGACAAACACACAAAATAATTATATTCTTTCTCAGTTTGGCGCACCTATGATTTTAACCTTTGGACCTTAGTGGCCAATAGGATTTACACCCTGGTACTTGTCTAAACTGCACAGTGAGCATCCAGCTAGTAACAATGTCGGTGTTGTAGATGATTACTCTCTGCAACATGCGTGCTCGGTATCTGGTGAAGGCCCAGCTCCTTCTGCAAATCCATTTCTCTTCAACACCTCATGACCGCAAGACGCTGGATACTTGCTGTTTTATTCATCGTGCCATTCGAGGAATATCCGTGTCAACTGACGGGGCGAAAGTGTTTCAGTTTGGAGGGAATTTACAGAAGAAGAGTTCAGCTCTACAAACTGTATCAGCTACATGGGGCTTAACTGGATTTCTGAAGTCTGTAAGTGTGTGTATGTGTTCATATGTGAGGATTACATTTTTCTTCTTCAAGTGAAAACATTATTATTTAATAAGTCTTTTTTTTGCTCTCCATGTGTCTTTATATCACAGAGAGCACCTTGGCAGATCTGTGGAAGCTGTCGGAGGCGCTTTTTAAAGCTGCAGGGACTGGGGTGATGGTAACAGCACGGACCCTTTTGTGTCAGTCTGCGAATCTATATGTCACACGGACCTCCTCCCCACCTCTGGCATGAGAGTTAAGAAATTAGAGCCCCTATTGTGCAGAGGACAGAGAAGGGCAGCAGTCAGAGCGTGAAGAACCATGAGCGGAGAATTTACTACAAAAAAGCCAAAGTGTCACTCAGGAAGCTAATGAGCTCACAGACACCTAGTTGTGAGACCAGCTGAAATTAATTGTAGTTTGTCAGCGGGATCAATGTGTTATAAGGCGATTGGGTAATCGCTCACTTGTGGGACTCGTAATTTTAGGCTCTCGCTAGTAATTTCACAGCAGAAACAGGGGCTTGCGCAGAGGCTGGTTGTAAGAGTTAGAAAGTGTTTTTTTAGGGATCAAGTAAGGCATGACAAGAACTTCTGCTAGTCCTACATCATCTGAGGGAAGATATTTAATGGCTGGACAAACTTATGCATCTTCCGCCTTGCTGAGGTTTTCCTATGTAAGAATACAAAGTGCTGATGGCAGGTAGCAGAAATTAGTCTTTAGCAGAAGAACTTAGAAGAGAACATAAAAACAATTTTCTTAAAAAACAACAACTTTCTGCTTTTCCAGAGGAGATTATTAATGTATTAGAAAAGTAAATGAGCTCTAGGTTATGTTTTTGAGTGTACGAATGTTTTATCTCAACAAAAGAAAATCACCATTATTAAGAAAAATGGCCACCAGGGTTACCATATTAATGTAGCTTTAAAGCTAAAATAATGACTTTTAGTATTTATCTGTCCATGCAGATGCCACTTATCACAGCAGTATCAACATTCCAATTCTCAGTCATACTATCTATACAAATGGTTTAAGGGTGTGGTGAATAACAATACAACATCTCTACCTTTTTTAAAATTAAAAATTCCAAAGAAACTATGGATTACATTTAGACCTCTTTCATTTGAAACCCCTTAAAGCTGCAATAAGTAACTTTTATAGAAATTTTTTTTATATATATATATGTATTTGTTAAAACCGCCATCATGTCATGACAGAATAATAATATATTTGTCTCTTCTTGTGGTCCTTCTGCCAGCAGAAATACACCATTCGGTCAGAAACAACCAATGAGAGTCAGGAGGAGGGTTTTGGTGCTGTTAATCAAGCTGTATGTGCTGCTCACATCCTCCTCTTGCTCTATGTCACACTACAGCTTTATCCACAGATGATGGTGGATAAACAGCAAATTGTTTTTCCACCATTAGCACAGCTGCAGCACGTTGTCAAAGACTGCACTCCACACTTGCATGATTTTTAAAGTGTTGTACAAATGAAAATCTGACAACTACTGGCAACTTCAGGTTGGTCTGTTCAATAAGAAAACATTTTACATTTAGGTTTATAGTCTTACTGTGACAAATTCTGGAAAAAAAAAATCGTAGAGTTGATAAGTGCAACATGTCTAACTGTGTGTACATGCTCATATGCTCATACCTGGAAAGATACTGTCCAGAAGACGGTAGTTCATGCCTGTTTGGTTTGTCGTAACAGTTTACCAAGTTCTGAACCAGCGCTAACTCCGGCTTCACCATGGTGGCCGTAGTGACCGCTCGACCAACCAGCTGCAGCGCATCCCGTATGTAGAAGCTTATCGGCTTGCGTCCCACCTCCCCATAGGCCAGCAGTCCGAGGGGACCTCCCAGAGTGTGCAGTGAATCAGGGGACAAAGGATATCCCATGATCCACTGCAGTGCTGGAAGTGACGGGGCAAGGCGCTGAGCAGCTCGCAGGACAGATGAGAGACACTCCGGGTCAGATCCCATGAGTAGCACGGAGGAGATCGGCGAGGGGGAGCGCAGGAAGCTGGAAGAGATGATGTTCAAAGCCTCCTCTTCCATTTGATCCTCCCTCCTCTCCTCGCTGGCCTCCCCCCTTCTCTCTCTGCCGCCGGTGATGAGCGTCAGGTTGATAATATCCCACAAATGCCAAGCAGGACCGCTGTGCCTCTGCAGGTGAGTCAGCAAGCCGTCGCTGCCTTCATCCCATCCGGGGCAGATCACAGCTGCTCCTCCCCATCTGCCTTCTCCTCGGCTCCCTCTGTCCCTGTCCCCGTCGCCGCTCTGCAGGACCGCCAGCAGCAAGCTGCCGAGGGTTGATGGAGGCACGCGGGCCGACATTTGGAGGTGAAAGCGATTCTGTAAAAGATGGGAAAAAGAATCGTAGAAACATTTTAGCAGTAGATATATAAACAGGAAATGTTGAGTGTGAAAGACAGGAGCAGAAAGAGGAAGAGGAGAAGGTAAGAGGTAAAAGAGGGAAGAAGATCAGATGTGAGATTAATGAATAGGGCAAAAACACCTTAGGGCTAAGCTACCATTAAAACGCAGCTTTTATAAACACCAGACTGCAGCTCCTGACACTGAGGCAATTTAACTCAACACAGATCAGAAATAATCAAGTGGCCATATTTGCTCATTATCTCTCACTCTGAATGAAAAGAGGCGCACTGATTCAAACAAGGAGTCAATGATTCGCATCTAATCTGCAACATCACAGTTGGCTTGGCAGGACAACAGTAGCATCCACAGTTCATCCAGGAGCCGACATTCCCAAACCCCGGCGAAAACACTGGCCTGTTTCATACTGTTCCAAAATGGATAACACTGTTGTCCTTGAATGCAGCTCACAGATGCCCACCCCCCTGCTTCCTTTGAGAGGCTCTATCCATTTTTCATCCCATCACTGCTCCAGGCAAGGTTGATAGGGTGTTGGTAGGGTGGGGGCGTTTGTATAGATAAGGCAAAGTTTGGTCGTAGATTTAAGATTTGCTCTTGATGCATCCATCTCAGTAGCCATTATAACAGAACAGTAGGGTGACTTAATTATTGAAATAATATATTTTCTCCATTATTGAAATTGCAGTCTGGTTTGTCCTTTACAATGGATGTGTTTTTTTTAAAATTATTTCTGTTTTGTTTACAGTGTTTGGGTAGATTAGCTGAACAACAAGCAGGATAATAGAATATTCCCACTGTTGCAAAATGGACACGTTTCAATACAAAAGAAGCGATAGCCCACACCGTAGTAAGGCAAGGTTTCCTCTGACTGCTTTAATAATCAGTGGTTGAGTCAGGTTCCTATCTAGAATCTGCAAGAAATCCTTAAATATGTGTCTAATGGACAGAAGACTATTACATTGAAAGACTCATCACTGAAGATAAAAAATGAAAATATCAGATGGAGCAAACAAACAAAAAAGGTTTATTGCTGTAATATTAAAAAAAGATTTTTTACTTCATTCTTGATTTTTTTTTTTTAAATTAATACTTTTTATCTTTTGATAACTCAAAAGATAATCCCTTTCTGTCACGATGCGTGTGGTGAATGGTGAGGAGACGCAGAGACCCAGGTATGATGAAAAAGATGATTTAATGAAAGCTCAACAGTCCAAAAGACAGGCAGCACGGAAAAACAGAGGCTCAGCACCGGTAGCAACTGAAACAAAAAAAGGACTGACACGAAGAGCTACAGCAAACCAGGA
>CAEGAF010151693.1:0-21698 GCA_903067075.1 Micropoecilia bifurca
ATCCATCCATCCATTTTCTTTGCACCCTTGTCCCTTAGAGGGGTCGGGAGGGTTGCTGGTGCCTATCTCCAGCTGACATTCCGGGCGAGAGGCGGGGTACGCCCTGGACAGGTCGCCAGTCTGTCGCAGGGCAACACAGAGACATACAGGACAAACCATGCACACCTAGGGACAATTTGGAGAGACCAATTAACCTAACAGTCATGTTTTTGGACTGTGGGAGGAAACCGGAATACCCGGAGAAAACCCACGCATGCACAGGGAGAACATGCAAACTCCATGCAGAAAGGTATCAACTACCCAACTTCTTGGGTATCAACTACCTGAAATGTGCATACATAAATACATTTATATATTTATGGCTGACATGCAAGGGTAGTATAAAGTTTTTAAATCATAAGCTAGAAATTGAGAAAAATGTCATTAGATTTTTGTTCAGTTCTGTCTTGCAACACCCTCAGAATTACAAAGTTAAGAATCTCTTACACATCCTGTATTATATTCCCTGGCAATTACTCCAATATTGCAACAATCTACACATATGAGGGGCTTTTTCAGCTCTTTATTTGAATATCAACAAAATATAATGTTGAGTTAAAGGCATGATATTTATGACTACATGGCATTGTTTGTGTTATAAAAGCATGCCTCAATTTAAAAAAGATTTTGTTTCAAAAGAACTAAGTATAGACGTCCCAGATGCAACACCAGAGGAAACAGGTTCTCCCTGCTGTATGTAGCACATTGTGTCTGTTTCCTTTGCTTTGCTGTGCATTGAAGGTCAGCTGTCTGAAAGAAGGCTACACATACAGAAAATCTGCTGTAATATTTATGATGGCAAAAACATGGTCTATATAACACTGACATCTAGAGGTGTAATTTAAAGGAGTGTCTTGTAACCCTATAATTACACGAAAGCTCACTTGCTAATTAGCTTAGCGGTTCTTTTTCCTGTGTACCGACTTAACTACTTACTGTGTGGAGATGTTTCCAATTATATAAAAATGTGTTTTTGTTGTAATGCAGATTCAAATTTAGATTGCTTATTTAAATATATCACCTACATATATAACTAAAGGCATATAGTGTGCAAATGAGCAACAGTGTATAAGCATAATTGGTGATAACACTGACCTCTAGATGGGATCAAAGTTCTTTCAGTACCACCTTTGGTATGTGTAAAATATGCATCAACAGGCATAAATGAATACTGTATATGCCTCCTTAACTGAGTAGAAGATACAGAATTTCCAATGGAAACTGAAAGCTTGTCAAGATTTGAAAATAAGCATCATTTAGATGTCCTTTTTCCTTTCTTCTTAAAAGGACCATTATTTTTTAAAGTAACCGTAAATATGGATAATAATGGCATACACTTTTGCTTGCAAGACTTTTGTCTCATGATAACATGCTAACAGATTAACACCAAAAACACCGAGGGTGCATGTTAGTTCTTCCCATTGTGTCGATGTCAAAAGTTGAATAGAAATTTCCCCGATTGCGATCTATGTACAGACGGCAAGAGCTAGCGAGCCAATCGTTTTTGGGGGCAGAGCCAATCAAGAGAGCTGTCAAAGACGTTTTTCATGAACCCAGCAGGAAGATGGACAGCAGTGTCCCTGATGGAGACTCTTCAGCCTGGCAGACATACAGGCGGGTCCAGTCGGGTGAGCCGCTTGGCACTGGTCGTGCAGCTGGCTTTCTGGTGGAACAGGGAGCTGGCACCGGGAGCAGGCTGGCCTCTCCTCTGGCAGAGATGCAAGGCAGAAACAAACACGCAGACTCTGCCACACTCCTGCAGAGGAGCAAACAGAGGCTGGCAGGGAGGGCTGCTCTTCAAAAGCTGCTGTTGTCTGGAGATGCCTTTCATGTGAATGGGAGCCTTAATAGGCGTTGTGTGATGGCTCTCGTCGCACACTGGGCACCCAGTGAACCTCTTCTGTTGGGTTTTAATTAAAAAACAATGTTTGAAAGCCACAATGCACTTGGAGGGACAACACAGTGACTTCTTGGTGGCCCTGGTGCTGTTTGTTTTGGACTTGTAGTCTGGCTCCCACTGAGTTTACCACATACACTGGGAGGTGAAGACATTTTTTTTAAACTATGTTCCCTTATTCAGTAGAAGGGGGGTATTTTGGTTCAGCACAGCGCAGTTGCATTACTAAATATTGTCAGCTACTGTACCCCAGGCGATAATTGTTAAATGTCAAGGTTAAACTAAATATTCATGCCTTTGTGAACATAATTATAAACAATTATAAAGTTGACTTTCTATGCATATGTTTTGAAAGGATAGCATGACCCAAATTCCCTTATTGCTGAAAACCTTTTTTTGACTAAAATAAAAGTCAGTTGATCCCATTAAAGATACAAAAACAGTTTTTTGTAGTTAGGTTTAGTTGAATTATATTCAGTTTAACTTTCCACAAAAATAAATATTTCACTGAAATATTCATAGCTTAAGTTTATTGCTGAGCACGTGAACAAAGATTCACATATTTTTCATGGACCTTTAAGAAAATAAAACTCTTACTTTTGTTGCCCACAAACATTTTCAGCTTGATGATTTTGTACCATGTTGCAAGAGGTTAGGGCACTACTGATGTAAACTATGACAGAAAGTTTAACTACGGGTCGGTATGAAACTGATGGTGCGATTGTGCATATTTATTTATGGACAATTGCATAAATAAACATGTTTTTTATGCAATTGTATTTACCAAAACATTGCATGTGACTAAATTGGATATATTTTTTCATACTTTTAGTGCATCGGTTCTTGCAGGCTTTTTTTCCCCGCATATCAACTTCTATTGGCTGTTTGTCTGCTTGTTTTTTTTTCCAACTAAAGCTGCTGTGGCAAGTGAACTTCCACCAGTGACATCAATGAAAGTCTGTTCCCTTTCGATAACTTTATGCAAAAATGCCAGTCTCTTTCCACTTAGAATATTTAAAACAACATTAGAAGTCTTATTTATAGGCGAGGCAGAAAGTTCAGTAAAAAATATAAAAACTTTGTAAATTTAGACGTAGTTTTAACTGCTTATTGTGTGGAGTTACCTTTTTGCTTTTTTATAGGTACAATAATCTGATGTTGAAAAGAAAATGTCTGCAGTGTCTTTTCTGGGTTATTATAATGTGTTAATCTAACCAATGTCAGTGACAAAGCAGCTGTATCTACACTACAAATATACACACATTCACTGCTGCTGACTCAAGTGCAGTAAAAATGTTTTTGGTGGAAATAATCATATTCCAGCTTTTCCATGCACCTAAGGCGCCACCTGGTGGCTCATAAAGACTTCAGCATCTAAAAATCTCACAAAACTGGTTTCTATAAAGCTGAGATGGCTCAGAGGATGATTTCAATTTGCAGAACAAGCAGTTTGAAACAGAATAACAATTGAACTGTTAATGTGTCAAAACAAATCTTCCATTTTCCAATTGTTCTTTTCTGCTCTGCCTTGGCATCGTTCTGGGAAAACATCAGCAAAAGACCAAATCTTGGATACAAAGAAACACTGACTTCTCAGGACAAAGATAGGGGACATCTTACAGGAAAGATCATTTTTAATGGTCCCAAATTTTCCGAACAACTAAGTGTACACTCTTGAAAGGAAAAGAAATGAGAAGATATGACAAAAAAAAAAAGCATCACATCTAGAATTCCACTCAATCTTTAATCAAGATGGGATTACAAATTCTCCAAAAAATCTGCAGTTTCAAAGGGCAAAAAAGGGTAAAACTAGCTCAACCTACTGAGGTCTTTAAAAACCTGTTCAAGTGTGACTGAAAACGTCCTGAACATTTAAAGGCAGGTCTTTTTTTGTTGTTGTTGTCATTTACAAAAAACAGGTGGAAGAGACAAATAGAGAACAAAAGGAAAATCATGAAAAAAAAACTGCTGGCTTTTTTTTTTCTCTCCAGAGAAAGAACGTCCACTGAGGAGCAACAACAATAATGACATCGAATGACAACAAGGGCAGCCGTTTGCCTCGTGCTGCCTCCCATCTGGTCCTAGAAACTAACTTAAAAGGGAACAAAAAGCAACCGACGAAGAGAAGGAAACGAGAGCAGAAGAAAAGGAAGCAGAAAGGAACAGTGAGGAAGTGAACTCTAGGGAGGGAATGGGGTGCAATAGGTGGGTGTGGGTCTGAATTGGCTGACCCGTCTGGGTCGCTGTGATGTCCTTCCCTGAGTGGGGGGGGGGGAAGGGGCAGGTGGAGGGGGGCAGTGGGTTATGGTCCGAGCACATGTGCTCTGTGTGTACATTTGTATTAGTATGTGGTCTTTTTCCTCCAGTTGAGAAATCACCAACCGACAGCGAGGCTCTCGTGGGAGCTCCATCATCCACCAAAGCGTTTCACGTCCGCTCCACTTCTCAGACGGTGTTTGTCCACTCCTGCTCTCCTGGATTGGCACTTCTATGAACTGGGAGAATCTGAGGAGGCTCTATATCCATCAGCAGTCTGCTCCTCGTTGGGCCGCCCTCTCACAACGAGGGGGGGCGGCTTTCATTCATTCAATTTGTCTGCAAGTTTGATCATTCCTGTGAAGAGTCGATGTTCCGAGACTGTCTGAGCGGAGCAAAAGCTGCAACAGTGACTCTTTATGAGCTCAGTTTGGATTTTTTCGTGGGCGGCAGAGCATCCTCTTTACTTTCTCCGTCCTCCTCTTCTTCCTCCTCTTCATCGTCATCCGGATAGTCTACCAGTCCCACTAAACCTCCCTGCAGCAGACAAGCAAAGTGCCATAAATCAAAGGGCCGTACATGAGGAGTGTGTGATGGAGTTCAGCAGTCGCTGCTGGCTTTAAACAGTGTTTCCTCAAAAAGCTGCCGCTAACAGAACTTTTATTTTGGTAACATGTTTGTCTAAACGGCATGTGATTGTTTTTCATGTGTATTATCTGTTAAAAAAAACCCTGTGAAGTCGTCCAATGACACTGCTCGTGATTGCAATTAAAAGCAGGTTCTGTGTGAAAACTAACAGCTTAGGTGTGAAGCGTCATCGTTTTTACAAGTTTTATTCACTCTCTTATCTAGAGGGTGTTCGAAAGCCGTGCTAATTAGTTTTTGAAGTGTTTAATTTCTCGAGTTTTCTTTTTAGGTTTTAACAAATACCTTTGTGGTTACAGCTGTCATGGGGGGTGAGCTCCGTGCCCCTGAGCCGGGAGACCCTGGTGATCCTGGAGAACCTGGGTTCAGTGATGCTGATGAAGGAGGACTGGCCAGGCTGGTCTTAGTGGATCCGGAGAAGGAAAGCTTGAAGCTGGGATTCTGCCTACCTGACAAACTCGACTTGCCCAATACTTCTTTATCATCAGTGTCTTTCACTGTGGGTAAAAATGACAACATGAGAAAAGCTATTCTCACCAAACTACTTACAACGTTAGCTATAAAAAAAATTGCTGACACATAATTTAGAACCACTTTAGTGTTGTTTATTTAAGAATAAGAAGTTGTGGGGGCTGCATCATCTCCATCGTCTGCCTGGACCACCGTCTACTAATAATCTATTAAGTGTTGCACTGGTATAAAGATGTGGTAATTTTTGACAAGGGTGGCTCATAACTGATGTGATCTTTCGTTTTGTTTCTCTTGGTTACCAATGTGGTGGGAGCAATGGTTAATAACGCCAGGGTTGCCATCTCTTTCAGCATTTCTCTGTTTTTACTGTATAAAATAATCAGGATTAACCCCATCTAACATTCTGCATGCACATTCAAAGCAAAGATTTTGCTTTATTTCCCCAAAAAATGTCATTTGAGTTGTAGTTTAAAGACTTTGCAAACAATTATTTATTTTAGGTTTTACTTAGGAATTTAGATTTTAAATTGAACTGACCAAAACTAAATGTCCTCCTGTTATAGAAATCTTAATTATTCGCCATGACCTTTAATACCATTTATACCATTAAAATGGCAAACCTGCAGTACACATTTACTATAGCTGGTCCTCTAATTTCTACAGCGTACAATAATCTTCAAGCATCCTGCAGAGCCATTTTCTTATACTTACATTTCTTTCTCTCCATGAATTTGCTAATAGGTTCCATGAGGTCTTCTTCGCTCTTCATCTTGTCAGAGGGAGGAACAACGGCCTCGCCATCCTCAAGGTCGTCTTCATCTGTGTTGAACCACATCTCCTCCTCATCCTCTAACGTCCGTGCGTCGCGACGGAAGCGGTGGTTCCGCAGGATGGAGCGCATGCTGTCGAGATTCAGATGGGGGGGGGGAAAATTAGCCCAGGAATAAAAAGTTTTTAGCAAGCCTTTTTTTTTATGACCAAGCACCTTTTAGTTGCCAGGCCAACCACAAAGAAAAAACATGCAAGCTGTATAAAAAGGAAATAAGAAATCATCTAGGTTCTGTTTGAACAGACTCTAATTATGCCGCTAATTATGAATGAGCAACAATTTGCAGCATTGCTTTTCATTTTCCATCTTCAAGTTTATGTTTCCACTGAAACATTTAACAATTTTAGTCATCAATGGACCCAAAGTATTGAGCTAAAATAAAATGCCAGCAGCAAATTTTGAGGAAGAAAATAAGCAATCTAAAGCAAACCTCTACTTATAATTGCACATCTTCATGCTGGACTTTTTAACATCTGAATGACGAAAGAAAAATCACAAATACATTATTAACTTTCAAGACAAAAACAGGCTTTCCTAACGATTCAGGTTGGAGTAGCAGTAATAACACTGCCGCGCCTTGATTTTCTCACCTATCCAGTTTGGGGTTGTCTTGTCTCTCTCGCTGCTGTTCGTATCGCAGCTTTAGGCCTTTGAATGTCTGAACGTAGTCTACATCCTCCAGAGACTTCCAGTAGTTCTCCACAATGTGAGCTGTCAGAGACTTTATGTCCTCCTAGAATGGGAGGCAAAATAAATCTGTTATTAAATCACAAAAGAAAAGTATAGAAGGAGAAAATAAATTAAGCTTAAGCACAAAGAGCAGGCAGTCTGCAAAACTATGTCTGATGATAAACTTATAAGCACAACATACATCATATTTGTTGAACTAACTTTAACATCACATGAGTAATTAGATAATATTGGAACTTCTATTGCCATAAAAAACAATTTCTCTTGGTTTCTGAGCTGGGTAATCCATGAGAAATAGTCACCTTTTTTGGCTATTTAAACCCTAGAGAACACTTTTTTTCTTAATTTAACAATAGAAATTTATATTTTAAAGTTGTCCATACGAACATTCCAAAAACAAAACAGACTAACACAGAACAGAACAAAGTAACAGAGGATAATACATAAATATGGTAATAGTGAATCAAAGTTTGACATGAAAAGTAAACAAACTTTTAAATCAATTAAATTATCTTCACTTGTATGACAGCATTGTCATAAAATTCCCAAAAATTCAATATATATTTTTTAATGACTAAAATTTCCAATTTAAGCAGAAGGAATTTTGTGGAAAATATTTTGCGTGGGAACAATACTCACCACACGGACATATTCAAACATCTCAATCATAGCTGAGTTCAATAGGTTGTAGCGCGATCCGTTGTTGCGGAAGGCCTTAACTACGGGCTCAAACAGGAAGTTTCTCATGATGTACCGATTGTAGAACTCGTCCTTCAGGCCTACAATCCTCCTCATGAAGCGCAGGGCACCTGAGAATGAAAGAAGATACTTTCATGCAGAGCTCCAGCCTTGAACAGCTTAGACACAAATAGCATTACAACTCACTGGCGTGGAGTTGTGAATCAAGGGGAAAACATAAAACATTTGACACGCATCCATAAATACATATCTCAAGTTTCAATCACAGCAATCCACAACAGGAGCAGCAAGAAATCCTTTCAGGAAACATTCGAATGTCCAGCAATACAAAACTAACAGAAACTACACACAGCAGAGGCACAAAAATCTCTTTTCTTTGCACATTTTAACTCAAATTCACACGGCATGTCTTAAAGGAAAGAATAGATGCATGTGTCTAAATGTATAAATGTTCATAATTTCTTTATGGCTGAACTCAATATCAATATCTGAGACACTTGCTAAATACAATTCACCCTTTACCCACAATTCAGTTCAGTCATGCATTTTGTTACAGCAGAATGCGATTTGATGTGATACATTAAACTGGCATTAAAGCATGAAATTATGACTTACAATGAATCGAAGAAAAATTATTTTTGGAACTATGTTTCACAACAAAGTCTTGTGTCATAATTTCTATACATGTGCTTCACACCTGCATTTAAACTCATGAATTAATCCGCTTCAGTGCAATGTTTAACAACAGCAAGACATAACACATTTTCATCACATTTTCATCACTCGGTATTGAAATTGAGCAGCTGTTCTTTTAGATTATGAACAAGTCACTCAATCAAAAAGGGATTTATTTACTGGAACATTCCCATTAGAATGGATGGTATTGTAAGCAAAAATACCTCCCTGTCATAATAATAATCAGGGCAGTAAAATGACTGAGCTGTGGTGAGAATTTGAAACGAAAAGAGTCTGAAATTATTCAAAAATAATAGTGTTACACTGAAATACAGCAAAACAAAAATCCCATTGGTCACAGTGTCAGCATTGTAATTTCCCCACATCTTACACATTAAAGTTTGTCTACAGTTCATGATCAGGGTGAAGGAAACCTTAAACACTTTCCCAACATTTATCATTCCATTCTGTAGTTTACTAAGAAAAATGCTAGTTCCACAACAGCACAACTAACAAATTTCCTTTTAAGTGCATATTTCATCTAAACGGGTCAAATTCTACAGGTACATTTTTAACTTGATCATTTATGGTTCTTCCAGAAACTGCATCTAGCAATGGCTTCTTTACCAACACGTGAGTCAAACATCTGCATCACTACAACGGTAGGAATATCCACAACTCTTTGTACGTAGGTTACCAGGCAATGACTAAAATATTCATGTTGAGACTTACATAGTGCCAAAAAGGCGTGTTGAGAGGCAGTGAGGACCAGTACTCTCCTTAGGATATCTTTGTTGATGATGTAGTTCTTGATGTGATACGTGTGATGCTCAACACAAAATGTTAGCAGCTCCAAAATCAAGGCAAGCAACTGGGCTGTTTGAAAATCATCTACAGACAGAAAGTGCAGACAACTAAATTAAAAAAAACGCAACATTTGAAATAAAAATGCACATTTGCCAGATCTTAAGAATGTTCAGTACCTTTGCTTGGTTTTTCTTCTGTTGTGTTGGCTAATAGTGGAGCAGAGAGGACATGCATACAATGCTTGTAGAAAAAGCTCAGGAACTCTGTCTTTTCTGTTTTCTGGGGAGAAAAAAAGAAAGGTTTAAGCATTATTTCACTAATTTCTGTCTACTTCAGATCACTTGCAACAGCTGAAAACATGTGTGTTTGGTAAATTCAATTCTGGTTGTGAGAAACAATTTCTGCTTGTAAATCTATTTATTCACTTCTGTATTAATGCCACAACTACAGATTAAGCAAAACATTTAGCATAATAACCCAGTTTGTTGTCAGCAAGAATAGCATCGTTATGTCAGTCTAGGAAATGACTGTAAAACGTAAATATTATTTGCGGAGAGAAATTATACAAGAATCCAGCATGTGTCTGGTAAGTAAAAATATATCCAAAAAGGCAGGCATAGTGGCCCTAGTGATCAGGTTGGGAAAACTGAACTCATTCAATTAGCAAAAGTAACTTCAATTTATGGAAAATATGTTCTTACATTCTTTAAATGGTCACTGTCTGCTATGACTTAACTCATGCTATATTTTCCTTCAAATTGATAAAAGTTTGTTTCTGGACATGACCTCCACAACAAAACTTACTTCATTTCTTGTTTTCGCATCCATCAAAGCTTCTCACCACGACAAAGATTGTGCTTCTATGAAAACACTGTTTTATAAAACAGATCTTGCCTTTGCTTTGAGTAAAATCACAGTTGTCTAAAAGCTGATGTTGAGAATCAGAATACTTTGTGGTATTTATCGCAATAATGACAAGAGATTTTTTTTTATCCATCACACTGCTTTCTTAACAGTTTCAACACGTTTGATAGTGATAGAGGACATATTAGCCAGCCTTTAAAGTGAAAGCTGTGAAAACTCACATTCGCGGTTGCCAGCATGTTCTCTGGGTCCAACAAAGTCCGCAGCAAACCCATTAACTGGACAGCGCCGCCAAGTTCTGGGTCGGTATCACAGATCATGTGTTCTATGATCAGGTTGATGAGAAGAATATCCTGGAGAACAAAAAAAAAGGGTTGTGTTTAAAACTACCCGGGGGAAAGTGTTATAACTTTCATTTAATTTCAGAGTATTTTTCATAAACTCACATCATCATTTTGCTGAGACTCCTGCATGACAAACTCTCGTACCATGGAGGGGTTATACTCCACTAGATAAGAGAAAATATCTGTGGCTGCCCCACGAACCTGAACATCATCCATTCCCTGTTGGGGCAAAGGGTCTGTTAGTTATCCGCTTCATTATTTCAAGAAATAAAATACTATTCAAAAGATTAAAATAAAAAACGAGAAAAAAATATAGCACACGTGGAATTAGAATTTCAAACTGTTTTAAGTATTTTTCTGATCTAATCTCAGCAGGTGATTAGGCTTATGCAATGAATCATGCTTATATCTTATATGTATAAATTAAAAAAAATCTAATCTACAATAAACTTTTTCATTTTCCCTGTTTCACAACTTATTTTGATATTGACCAAAATAAATACATAAACATCAAAGAGCATTTTTATGCTTTAGGAATACTAGATATTTGATTTTGCTTGTATGCATAACTTGATGTTCTAAGATTTAATTATTAGAAAAATGTAATTCAACTGGGTCAAACATTCTTGGAGTTTTGAGCCAAAGATTCACATTCCTCCCTTTCTGTCTTAACGTTTACAAAGAAAAATACGATGTGAGCTCCAGAAGAAGTGGTGCCACAGAAGAGGCAAAACACTGCAGCTAGGGATTAGTCATGGATCAACAAAACCAAAATGTGGCGACGGTTATGTTTAGAACGACGGACCCAGCGTAGCATTTACTCCACCAAACAGAACAACTAAAACACGCCGCTGTCCAGGATTTAGAAACTTCACAAAATACGAAATACGTTTATAAAAAAAATATGAGACAAACTCTTTTATCTGAGAATATCAACTATCTTGCTGTACTGCAGTCCTCGACAATAACGATACCATCTGAATTCAAATAAAGATGCTACTCCTACAGCTTTTTAGCCATGACTAAGTAAACATGCTCCAGCTACCTTCAGCTATCTCTGACGCTACTTTAAAAAAATTTTGATTACATCAGGAATGCCAGATTTCCATTTGTGCCTCTTATCCTTAAAGAAACTATTTACACCATTGGAGAAAAGCTACTAAAGATGAAAAAATACAAACTTATACAGACAAAATATACTTTTGCTGTAGCAACCATATTTACAGAGTGAAACAGTATTCCCTCACTCAACAATAAAGTAATGTATAATGACGGTTCAAATGTCACTGTTGATGGTTTGTGTATTTCCCTCGTAGCTACAGCAGCAACATTACAGAGCAACATGACTGGGAGGTTTAAGGTTGAAAACATCTGAGGTGGAAGATTGAAAAATGCTAGATTTTGAAGAATTAGAGCATGTGAATGTCCCAAAACTAAAAGCTCAAGACATCCAGTCCATTTCTGCTCCTAAAGCTTTAACATAATAAAAAATATTCCACTTTCATCTTTTCTCTTTGAGCTTTAGAAACTTCATGTTGCAAGGCAACTGCAAACACTGATTCAAATCTGTTCTACAGGTTTTATTGGCCTAAATACTTTATTTCATATTTTTCGCATGCTTTGTTTTTACTTTAGGAAAATGTGGTAAATTAACGACTGTGATGTTACTATAAAATCTAAACATCAATAAATGTAACTTTACTCACCAGTATAACCTCTAGTGCAGGTAAAATGCCCATGTTTGACAAAGTCTTGAAAAAAGCGTCTCTGTTTTGAGGTTGTAATGTTTGTGAAAACGCACAAAACTCCTTTAAAAAGTTTACCTGAAAGAAATACAAAAACAAAATTATTTGAACCATGAAGAAAAAAAACATCATCTGTCTGATTTGCATTACAAGTCGATAATCACTCATTTATTTTTTTTGGCATACCAGTTCTTGTCTTTTGTCATCATCTGTAGCCTCGTCTGTTAGCTGTGCAAAGAGGTCTGTCAGGAACTTCTCATCATCCTGACATTAACAGGGTAGAGTTTATGAAATGATGAGTAGCAAGTAGATAATATGATCACAACATCACTTTCTCCTAAGTCAGTCCCACATGCAACACAGCAGCTGATTAATCGCATGTCGCTAAAAGAAACAAAACATCTTACAGATTAAAGTGTATCTAAAGGTTGTGTTTTTTTTTTTTTTACTTTTTGTTCATGTGTAATTTACCAAAAGATAAAGTGAGGTTCAAAATGTTTAAACGCCAAAAACAAAGTGATATTAACCAAAGTATTCAACCTGTTTAAACAGTAAAACTTTAATTTAGCTTTATGCTAAAAGATCTATGCAGTGTCCCTGAGTCAACAGTGAATGTTTATATGCGTTTTAGTTTGCCTCTAGCACAGCCACACTGATTTACACAACACCTCTCCATCTCTATGGAGACAGCAATACATAAACACTGGTGAGTTGACATGGTGCAAAAACACAAAGGTCATTTGATCATAAAAACTCAAGACGGCTTCACGATGAGAAAAGCATAACAGGTTTGTGTGTGTCCTACGTGTGTTTAAACGTTTGTTTCTCACCTGTAGCATGCCCACTATCTCCACCTTATTGAAGAAGATGAAGGAGTGCAGGGTGGACAGCATGTTTTCCTCAAATACAGAGGGCGTGGGCAGCACCATGTCCTGAATGTACTGCACGCGATATGTCTGGTGTATTTTCTGACGCAGCTCAGGATCGGAGATGGGGATCACCTCCTTAAACCGCGCCGTCTTAGTCAGAAACTCCCGATGCCGCCGTGGCTGCGGCAGCGCTGGGTCGAACTCCAGGCAGCCGATGACGTCCATGATGCACTCGTCAGAAAACATCACCTCGAAGAGCGCGGTGCGATTTAGCAGGAAGATGCCTTTAATTATTTCGTACAGCTGGTGCAGGCCTTCTCGGTTCTCCAAGTCCTCGCACACGCGAAACAGCTCCAGCAGCTTGCGGATGTAGCCTTCGTTCTCCACTGCCAACGCCAGTTTCTCGCGCCGCAGCGGCGACGGGAGCGAGGAGGCCACCAGCTCAGCCAGGTCCTCCAGGCGGTTCAGTTCACACGGCGGCAGCTCCAAACCTGGGGAAGACATGTCATCGAAGCGCTCCTCCTCAGACTCGTCCACGACTTCTTGTGTGATGTCCACTGAGGGGTCCTTTCCTTGCACCTTGACGATGGGGCAAACAGATGAGCAACAGATGTTGGAGCTACATAAACAGTATGTTACATTTACCAGTTGCAAAGAATGTCAAGACATTCAAAAGAAATACATTCACAAGGCCCTTTGATAAATTTGGTAGTTTTTAACTAAGAAAAATTATGCACATTTAATCGTGTATTGCTAACCTTTCATATTTTTGTTTTACTGAACATTAAACTACATGCTCTTTGTTTGTAGACAAAGAATGGTTGAATTTTTTAGTTTGGATGCATTTTTTGAACAAGAAAAAAAAATGAAGACAGAATGATACTAAGAAATCTTGCGCTGGCGATATGCAATAACAATATCAGCTGCAATATCTGCCTGTTTTCTGCTTGGCTCTCTTTCTCATCTGTTCTTCCTCCAGTCTGTGACCTTTACCACTTTGGCCAATGTCATTTATGTTTGTTTTGAACATCTTCTGCATGAGACTGTCAAACTGGCTAGATATTATGTTAAAAAGATGAAAGCAAGTTCATAAGACTTTGAATATATTAGCCAACAATTTTTGCACTTCAAAATGTCCTTTGAGATATTTGTGATAAATTGAGAAGCATTATAATATGTCTTTATTGCCCTGCCATACATCAATGAAACCAAACCAAAAACTGGCTGATTTTAATTTCCGCTTCACTTAGTGCATATCCACCACACACAATGACTGAAAAGACAAACGCGCACAAAAAATAGTTACCTGACATATTTTCTCCCAGATCTCATCACAGCCAGCCTTCTCCTGAAAGCTGAGTGCTAGATCATAGTTTTCAGCTTCTGACCATACTATCAATGTGTCCTTTTTAAAAGAAAAAAAAACCAAATTTACAACCTGGACACATGAGAAAAGAACATTTCTTTTTCAACAGAGCACTGTGTCGTGTACTGACCTGCTGTTTCTGGTACGCTGTATTTGGGTTGATTTTGGACTCCAATAGTAGTGAGCCTGCCAGAATAAAAAGGTGACACATAGGAGTTGAAAATGTGCAACAAAGCTTTAAAATAAAAAAGAAGCTACTTTTTAAAAAAAAAAATGCTGCTACTGTACAGAAACAAAGTACTTTATTAATCCCAGAATGGGAAATCTCAAAGTTGTAAAATCACAATCAAAACCACACTGTACAATTAAGATAAAAAAAAAATAATTACCAAAAAGGTAAACATTTTTCCAAAAATACAATTTTCCAAAGAATCTGGGAGTTTTATTTTGTATTCACCCTTCAGTTGTTCACTTACCATCGCTCTCTGCTCGAACCAGGAGAGAAGTGCCTTTTAAACGCTCCACATAGCATGAGGAGACATGTCCGGTCCCACGGTCGTCCCACTGTCTGTCCTCGTTGAGGGTATAGACTTTGACTCTCCTCCGAGTGTCCGTCATCTTGGCAGGTGATCGTAACCGGTGTTCCCTTCTCCGAACTTCCTTGGGGTCTCACAGAGGGGCTTCCTCACCTAGTAACACAACTGCAGTTTTACCCCTAACACCTGTCCACCTCTGAAGTGTTAAGTCTTTTTTTAAAAGGGCTTGATCTTTACTTTGAAAATCGTCAAAGATAAGGAGGGTTCTCTGAAGGATTGTGCATTTACAAGTTGTTTTTTTTTTAAGTTTTGCCAAGCCGAGTCGAAACTTATCTCACCAGGGATACAGGCAGTGCGCCTGGCAGAAACAGCACAGAAACCATTGTGGCAAGGTAACGACAGTATAATGAACCGAATGAAGGACGACCGACGTCTTCCGTCTGTTTTTTACGAAAAACAATGGAAAGACATAACAAAGTGTACGCCTACAGCTGAGACAGACGCATTCAAAATAAGTCCAGCTCTACAAAACCGCACTGGTTTCCTCTCAGTAGTTTGTACGCTTGCAGGTAACGTTAGCTAACTAGTACGCTCGCTGCCTACGCTCTATATATTCACTATAGAGCTACAGTCTAAAGCAAACTCACCGCTGATCAACACCGATAACATTATTTTTTTTACTCGCGAACAACAAGCAGTGCTTAAATCAAAAACGGCGTCTCCGCTCTTTAAATATTACGCCAGCTAACTAGCATTAGCTGGTGTCTCTTCCCCAAGTATTCCGCCATGTTCTGGCTCGGGGCCGCGGAGAGACCTCTCTCTCATTTCTAATACTCAGACAGCCCCCAAAATTGTGCAGACTAACAAATTGGAGCAGAATAATTAATCCAAGATAGCGCTTTACATTATACTGTTATTTGCCATTCATTTCAGACGTCTTGCTCAGATAATTGCTAAGTGCCCCCCTTGAATTTTCAGCCATCTTGGGTCCCTTCACAGGCAGTACGGGGTTTCCGACACTGCAACAACAGGGCAGCCCGCCACATTTAAAGAGACAGTAGCAAGACGAAAAAAAGAAAAGAAAAAAAAAATTCTGCCATGAATTTTTTTTCCCATAAAAAGGCTTAATATGACTATTCGACCATTTGAGTCATATCTTAACTTGCTTTGGAACAGTTATAATTCTTTATAAGTCACAATAGTAAAATTTTATCTTTTAGAAATGTAAAAGCAGCAACAGAAATGTACTTACTGTGATAGGTCATATGGGCCATGCAGTATCAAGCTCTATTATCAATTTAATCATAATTCTTTCATTAATCTACCATCACAAGACCATTTTGCAAAAAATGAGTTGTGGTACAATAATTGCAGATTAAATAGACAGAAGTCAGAAAACAACTGTTTATTTTGTTTAACTCAAAGATAACAGACAAGAGTTTAAAAAGTCTGACATTTACACAAAACAAAAGATTAAAAAAAACTATTTCTACCATAAAGGCAATAAACAAATGAAATGAGAAATAATAACCTTATGAATGTTTTCACTTCACTCTAATTCAGACATAAATCACCTGCATGTAAAGCCAGCAGTGAATCCAGAAACAAACCATCTAGCCATAATGTAAAACATTTCCAAAGGCGGCTACTGAAGAGAGAAGGTATCCCTCCAGTAATTCACCCCAATTCTCAATGTGTAACAAATTGGAAATGCATGTAATGGAATGACAAAAAAAATATCCTAGGCATAGCAAATTGTCAATATAAAGCCCTGAAATGTTTTTATCACCCCACCACATTTTCCAATATATACACAATTTACAATGAAACCCTTGCCAGCACGAGGGTGTTGTCCTTGTACACATATCTGATGCACTCTGCAGGACAGGGGTTTAAAATCCTTTCAGGTGCATGTAGAAGGACAACATGTCAGACATGCTTTTACTTTGCCGCTTGCTGAGCCTGGCGCCGCAGCAGGACATATATCTTCTCTTTAATCCAGTCTTTGTTGTAAGGTTGGTATGTCTGCGTGTCAGCTCTGTACCTGTATTAAAAACAAAATCATTTTATTTTTTTAGAGAGCAATCAACATCAAACAAAAAAGCATACAGCCTGTTCTTCTAGTAATCCGTCCTTACACAAGACAGCTCAGATCTGCCAGGTCATCGATGAAGTCAAACAGCTGACTGATGTCGTAAGTAATGGATGGACTGTTTGGATTCATCCTTTTCAGATGCTCTTCATACATTTTGCAAACACCTGCAAGACAAGGCACAATAGATTTAGACAGCAATATGTGGAAGGAAAAATAATAGCTGCCAAGATTAAAGGAAAACTGTAAGAGTGTCTTGATGTCTGTTGATAGAGTAAATTTTAATTTTCTTTGAACATGTCAAGATAAAAATGTTGTGGAAAAACCTCTACAGCCATGGTGAACTTGGTTCTTTAGTACTGAAAACACTGAGCATTAAAAACATATCTCTTTGGTTTATTTAAATTTAATGCGGTGTATTTTATCCTCTTTGCATACCAAAAATTATTAAATCCAGGCCACAGGAAATATTTGTAGTTATTTAAAAATACATTTATTTTTATTTTTAAAAAATTAGAAAATTTAGAAATATTGAGAGTAATTGTTTTTGCCCAAAAAGCAAAGTGAGTTAGTAAATGTTTTTGTACGATTCTGCACCATAAACTATCAGTATTGCTGAGCGGAAAACGAGTACATACAGCAGTGGCGTTAGCAACACTGGAGGACTCCTTTTTAGGTTCATAAAGCCTAAAGACGTACATTTCCTATAATAAGTTCAATTGAGGCTGGTCTACTTCCAAACTGAAGTGAGCTATACAAGATTTCGTGTGAAACCGGACTTACTCAAAAAGAGAGTCTCAGTCCGTGCATTCAAATGCTCCTATAAAATTTGATACAGGTCTTCATCTCTTAGTAGACAGTTAACAAGTAATTTGCATTAAACAACAATAAATTTTCATAATTTGGTCTCACAGAACCAAACGCTAATCTGCATAATGTTTCATTAAATAATCTCTTGTCTATTGAACTACAGATGCTCGGTTAAAAACGTGGGTGAAAACTGTGTATTACATTAAATTTCATAACCACATTTGTATAAATAGCTAAACTTAAAAAGACAGGAACAAACATACCTTCCATGCATTCGTTTACCGACTCGTAGTCCGCATATGTGCGGCCCTCTGGTCTCTTGGTCGGCTGGACAAGCAAAATTGTGTGCGACTGAAAAACACAAGTTTAATTTTAATAAAAACATAATAGCATAGCGATATGCCACAAATGATATAGTCTACAAATGGATTTCATGATTTACTCTAATGCCAAAGATAAATAAGGAGGGCTTCTCTCAGTCAGTTCCAAACATTACGAGTGTAGACCATTTTTTGGTTAAAGACAAAACGCCACGACTCTGAATAAGTACATACAACATAAAAAATACAACAGAAGCAAAATTATATAACAGGTATCCAAGCCAGGGGTTAATATCAAAATTAAATCAACCTCGTAACAGCAAAAAAATACATTTGACAGATTCAAATTAGTAGCAAGTATTAGCGTCGCAGCATGCTAGCTTAGCAAAAACAGAATAACTAGCAGTGTCGCTTATTATCAGTGTTTCTTATATTTCAAACCTCAGCGCAAGCAACACTTACCATATCTGCTCTCACTACAGGTCCTCCAAGTTTACAGTGGAAGCAAACAAAGCAGGGAAAATGAATCGCTTAATCTACTTTTCAGGTTGTCGGAGCCAAGCAAGGATTCTAGAAAAAACACTTGAAGGAACTAACGCAAAAGTGTTTCCGGTTGTAAAACATTACGGCTTCAAAATATAAATTTGGTTTCAAAATAAAAGTATAAACTGAAGTCAAATGAACTGGTAAAGTAAAACACTTACTTTTGTAGCAACTGGAAACTGGTTAAGTTAAATAAGTTCTGATGTAAAATAAAAAGTTAATGGTAATGCACTAAACTATGTACGGATTACTTGTCTTTAAGAGTTGGAAGCTTACAATCTTTAATCATTTTCTTAAGAGGAGATTGTTAATATTAATACTGACCTATGATAAACTACTCATATTATTTTTTATGTTATTTTTTTTATTACAATAAATCTAAAGACTGAATGCACAAACTTACTTTTACCAAAGTATGAACCAACTATTTAAATTATGGTTTGCAGTTTTTAATGCAAGTGTTTGACCCCTTATTACAAATTTCCCATCTATAGATATTGCATGACCACACAATCACAGATAAATAACACCAATTGCAGGAGGATCAAATAACACTTTATTGATTGGGCCTACTCACAGTTTTACGGTATGTCAATGATCAATCAACATCACAAAGACATTTGCAGAAGAAAACAAATAAAATGTAAAATAAGGACAAAGATGTGTAAGTATATAATTTATTATGATAAAATCTCATGTTGATTTGACATGTAGACCTGTGGCATATGAACAAAATCCTGTCCATCCACATATTCCAGTATTAGGTAGTACAGACATAATTAAAACTGATGGGAAGAACAGAACTTAAAATATAAAAAGTGTAAAGCATACAAGCCAATAACTGGGTTTGTAGAATATCAAGCTTTTCGGTTACTATTTTGAATGAACAGTTTTATTTCACTTTATTTTTATTATTTTCAGAAACAGTTCTAAAGACTTCAAGAAGCATTTAAAAATATTGATTGGAACAATAAAATTGTACCGCTTGTACTGCTTTGAAAAACATTGCAATGATTTACAGTCTCTTCAAATTAGTTTCAAATAATCTCTACATAACAGTATATGTATTGTATCTTACAATTCTTTTTCTATTCTGCACGCTGAATACGTGAGCGCTGAGCCCTTGCCCTTGCGATGCTTCCAAGTGACCCTCTTCCCGGCGCCCCCCTGGCAGGCGCAGGCCCTCTTGAAACGCCCTCGCATTCCCTCCTGCAAGCTTCCATTGACCTGAAGTTGTTGGCATTGCCATGGCAGCCTCCGTACCAGAACTCCTTGCATTTGCCAGTGCTGTAGTCATATATAAACCGAACCATCCAGTTGTCACAAGGACCTTCATCACGGGGCAGGAGGCAAACGTTCCCGCCGGATGGATCAGCAGGGCGGGATGGACGCAGCTGTTAGGAAAGAAAAAATAAAAAACTAATGATGGTTGAGGTTAAGGTTAGAATGCAGGAAGTGGTGTATGTAAATTGACATTAAATACATCATTTAAAAAAAATTCTGATATAATTATATGGGTTTGCACATTTGTTTTCTATTTGTATGGACTATAAGAAGAGGACCAGACTGGAATGAAAGGATGTAATTATTGAGTACAAAACAATAACATAATCTGCTATAGCTGCCAAGAACACCTTGTTAACATTCATTCATCCATTTTCTTACACCCTTATCTCATCGGGGTCGGAAGTGGTGTTGGTGCCTATCTCCAGCTGTCAACTAGTGAGAGGCGGACAGTTCGCCGGTCCACCGCAAGGCTAACATGCATTCAAGCCTTATAGAGTTCTGCTAATGAGCTAATATTGAAGCCAGGTGTGCTGAAGCAGAGAAACATTTAAAAGTTTCAGGACTTTGTATTTTGCGAACTGGAGGTAGAGACCATTGATTTAGAGCAATTTGCTTTGAGAATCAAGTGCAGAAACAAATAAGAGCAAAACATCTGTGGAGAATGGTGGAGATGGCTACACTTCACGAATTTCACCTCAGTGTGTTAATGTAGGCCACAAATTTCCTTCCTACCTCAGTTGTTTGAAACTCAGGACATCCGGCCCTTCCGACTCCTGGAGCTGGAGTCACTCCATCCAAACAACAGCCATATCTATAAACAATTTCTCTGTTAGAAACATAATTTCTCTGGATGTTAACAACTAGTTTCAAAGCTCAGATGAAGACAGCAGGTCACCTGCTCTGAGCACAGTCATGTTGTGGGCAGCCCTGGCTCCTAGGTCCAGTTGCAGAAGTGTGGCCATCAGGACAGCAGCCGTACAATGACTGAGCACAGTGGGGACCATACACAGGAGGGTAGTGACCCCGCTCACTGTACGTGTCTGGCCTTGGAACTAAAGCAAGAAAACATGACATTAAACACAGCTACTCATTGTAGCCACCCAAAATACCATAGACATTTTGTTTTAATCTTTTTTTTGGAGTCTTCTGCATTTGCACATTTGTTCAAAGTAGTATTTATTACAATTTCCAGAATAGATTAGATCAGAAATGTCAGTGATTTTTGCCTTTTTGTTCAAAAGTTTAGAATGCCAAAAAAATCAAATAGAAAACCATGTCCACGACTTGTTTTTCTGGTAGATATACCAGCCTGGATGCTAAGAGGCAGAGTGACATTTTTATAAACCTGAATGATGTCCCGGAACATGTGGCACAAATCTTCTTGGGCTTTCTCCGGCCTCTGGATTTTGAACACTTGGAACCGCTAAAAAATATTAGAAAAAAATTAGCACACGAAATAAATGCAAAACCGAAGCTTTCAAAAGAAGTTTTTCCTCACTTTGCAC
Source organism: Micropoecilia bifurca (assembly GCA_903067075.1). NCBI lineage: Eukaryota > Metazoa > Chordata > Actinopteri > Cyprinodontiformes > Poeciliidae > Micropoecilia > Micropoecilia bifurca. The sequence goes on from CAEGAF010151693.1 coordinate 21,290, forward strand.
TCCTGGACAGGGTTGTGTGTTGCATGACTCTACAGAAAGAGGCCTGCTAGCTGCTCCACATCGTTCCTCTGGGTAGGGATTGAGATCTGTGTCAAAGCAGCCGACCTGCCTCTCTCTCACGCCACTGCCACAGCTTCTGGTGCACTGTAAGGATAAAAGACAGAGGATAACAAGGTAGAGATAACAGCAGCAATAAGGTGGTGAGGATGTTTTCGCTTAAACTTACAAGTCCAAACTCGGTCACATGCCAGGAAATGTGCGAGTGGCAGGCAGGTCGGCGGCAGGTCTGGACAGAAGCAGGTCTGGCCAGTCCTCTGCAGGCGTGGTCAGAAAGGTGTTCCCCTCTCGCTCCCACACAGACCACCTCCCTCGTCTGCTGCCCTTCACCACAGGTCACTGAACACTGACA
>CAEGAF010151707.1:0-10673 GCA_903067075.1 Micropoecilia bifurca
GTTTGCTGAATATCGCGATATATATTGTATCGTGGGCAGAATATCGTGTATTGTATCATTTTGTGAGATTATTTTATCACTACAGCCCTAATCCATGATAGGCTTCATGACGGCGCGGTACTGGTATTGGTAACCATGGTTACCAATGGTTAGATGCGTACCTTCTCCATAATGAAATGTCTGATATCTTTCTAATCATACTTACATATAAAGTACATGAACGTTAATCTTTTTGTCTTGTAAAAAGTCTGCGGTTACACCGAGGGCGGATTTTATACCATCGCCGCCGTAACTTTTTCCTCATTAAAAAGTTAGAAAATAAGATGACAAGTTTGGTTTGTGTCCTTGTCTGTTAACGCAGCCGACCGCGCAGCACCCTGTGAGCATTTTTAAAGTGAAATCACCTAAATAGAACCGATATTAGGTTAGAAATGTCTATTTTTTTAATAGGCTTTAAAGGAGCGCATTGGTTGTTTTGAACGTCCGTCATGGCGGAGTGGGCGGAGTTCTGAAGAGCGTGACGTCACGCGCCTCGGCTTGATATTTTATTCTGTTTTTTTCGGTTGCTAGGTAACTGGTTGGGCGTGGCTCGGGTTGCTAGGCGAGGGGCCTGCTGATTGGTGATGTTACATTCTGGAGCTTTTTGAAACCGCTCTCCAAAAAACATGAACTTATTGCCAAAAAACAGCCGGGTGTTTGTTTTTAAACGCTTAGGCTGATTTTAGAAGCATTAGAGACTCAAATGTAAGTATATAGAAATGGGCGAAATGTGAATTTCGCAAAATAGGTCCCTTCCTTTAAGTCAAAAGTGTTCACGCAAGCTTAAATATATACATACATCCTACTTCTCCACCTCCAAAATATGGATTGTATATATTTGAGCACATCAATAACTGACCATGTGTTAAATTCATGAAAAACTACATTAAATTAAAACTCGAGAAAACCTTAAAAAGAATAAATTCACAAATTCATGTTAACAATGACAAAAGAAAGACCAGATAATGGTTCTGAATTGCGTGACCTGATGGGGGGCTTTGCTCCTCCTCCGCTCCGTCGTTGGTCCAGGTTGTGTCCGTCTCCATGTTGCTGCAATCTGACACCGATGCAGTGAGGTTGGAACTTTGGAGTCTCTGTCTTAAATTTGCCATGTCACAGATATAAGCCTCTCTGTGGAGCTGAAGGGCTGAGACACAGAGAGCCAAACGCAGACCCTTTGATTGGTTTAAATCAGGACATTTAAACCAATCTAAATGACTTATTTGGGAAAAAGTTTGAACTGAAATTAAATGACCTGACCTTGCATGTCTTCCAGCTGCTGGACGTAGCTTGCTGCATCCTTGGTGTTCATGTAGAAGCGATGGCTGTCGCTCAGGTGTTTCAAAATGTGCTTTGAGTGGAAAGCTGAATGGGTGTAATACACCAGCTTTGAGTCGACTGCAGCTATTTCAAACCTGCTGCCCTGCAGAGGAAAGATGAAGAGCGAGTAAAGAGGAAGAGCTTCTGTTGTGTGAAATTATGTCTGGAATCTGTAAGGGGACGGGAAAAAAAAACAACCTGGAAAGTAAACCGGTCGATCTCTGACCAGGTGAAAGCAGACAGTTTATGCTTCTTCCCTTCCTCCTCCTTTAAAAAAGAAAGTAATAAAGACGACAAAGAGTGCAGAAGGGAAACCCTGACACTTGTCTAAATCATTTATTTTTATGTCATATTAGTTATTGCTTCTTTATTGTGTGAGTAATCACGCATCACACTGTTTTATTTAATTTAAAATGAGACGTACCGGCTTAAATAAATGTATGTGTCCTCATTAATGTTTCACTGAATTTGTTAATATGACCTTCCTGCTCATAATAAATGCATGCAAACTTCACAGATGACCCACCTGGTAGATATGGACTCCGTCCAGCGCCACGCCGAGAAGGACCCAACTTCTCAGCTCCTTTTCCCCCTGCAGTTTGAAGAAGTTGGAATAACACAGATGGGTTCAGGTAACCAATCAGTGTTGTATAGTAACGAAGTAAAAACACTTCACTACTTTATGTAAGTATATTTTGGAGTACTTCATACTTTCCTCGAGTATAACATTTTTTTGATAACTTTCACTTTTACTTCACTATATTTCCAAACTTAATTGCATAGTTTTTCTCCGATACATTTTCAATGTGGTTTAGTTACTCGTTATAAAAAAGCGAGAGAAAGAAACGCTGGTGTTTTGACCCCACCTACTGATTGACTGCTACAAAGTTGGACACTAATGGAACCTCATACGACATGAACCACATATTCATATATGGGTCATGTCAGAAGCTGGTTCAGTTGTAAAGCAGGTTAAGTTATTAACCTTGTAGGTAAAGCACCTAATTTTCTTAACTAAATGATGCCTGCAGGTTTATCTATTAGCAGGTTTAATTTTGCCTGCACTTGGTTGTTTACATAATTACTTTAACTGTATTTGACAAGTTCACCAAAATATAAAAAATGTAATTCAAACTGCATATGCCTTGTTTTACTTTTTACTTATACTTTTCATTACATTACTTGAGTACATACATTTTTACAGTAATTTTCATACTTAAGTACAAGACGTTTCAGATACTTTAAGACTTTAACTCAAGTAACATTCCAGTCAGTGACTTGGACTTTTACCAAAGTCATATTTTGGAGAGGAAACCTATACTTTTACTTCACTTTGAGATTTCAGTACTTTATACAACACTATAACCAATTCATGGCCAGCATGTTCTAATGAACGACAGAAGAATGACAAAGACAGACGAAACAAACAACTCCGCTTGTGAAAGAAAAACCAAAAGCTCGGCTCAGAAGGCGACCGCTTGCATATGACGTTCTTAATGGTTGCAAACCTTCTGCGACTTGCTGGAGGTTAAGTATTTTAAAGTCTGACCTGCTTCATCCTGTAGAAGGTCAGCGCTGCGTCCTGCAGGCTGCTGGCCTCCTTTATGAACTGCAGGATGGCCCGGCTGTGTGGCGTCCCTCTCAGCTCACCGTGCAACACTGGACTGTGCTGGAGAAGGAAGTTTCTCCCTCTGTGATTTATCAGCTGAAACACAAATAACATCAGTGAAAAATCTAAATATATGCGAGCTGTCTACTTGGAGTCACTTCAAGTCTGTGCTAATTGATAAAAAAAAATTTCTGTGCTCTTTTATTATTTGTTTATAGCTAGTCATTTTGAACTTATCACCCTCTGTATATATTTTACAAACTTTGTATTTATTACCTAAGATGGAGTAGCTTTCAATAAGTGAGTAATTTTTCCTCAGGGATCATTGAAGTATATTCGATTTTATTCAATTAAGCTGAAATAGGTAAAGATATGGCCTAGAAATAAGTTCTCAAATTTTTTTAAATCCAAAATTTTATTTTAATCGATGTTTTCCCTGTTTGTTCTTTTAAAAAGTGACAGAAGATGTCATTAAAAATTGTTTTTTATTTCAATCATCCTTCTATAATTAAAAAAAAGACAATAATTCTTTGGAAACCAAATTAGTGCATTGGTGAAAAAAATCCAGATTTTACAGCAAATCCGATTAATCGATAAAAAATAAATTTATCGCCTGTCCTCATGTAAAAATGACATCTTTAGAGATGGTTAAAAAGCAGAATAAACATGAAATAACACATAAACCTTGTGGTGGTCAACCAGTTATTCCCTTTTTTTAAAATCTGGAGTTATTTTTTGTTTGTTACCCAAGGTGGAAAGTAATCTTCTGGCAGAAAGTATTGCATTCTCTCGTTTTTCTCATCTCCTCCCTCATCTTCAGTTCCTTCTCGACGTTCCAGATCTCCGACTTCAGCCTGAAGCGCTGAAGCTGCCAGCTGGAAGAGCAGAGCTTCCTGCTGGTGGCTCTGGGACTGCAGCACTTTCTGCCTCAGCTCCCAGTAGTAAAGTTGCTGCACTTTGCTGCTCCTGGAAAGGGATGAGAGAGAAAACGTTCTGCCTCATCTACCAGAGCATCAAACAAAAAAAAAAAAAAAAAACGTGAGCAGGAGGAGGGGGATCCAGACTTACAATATCAGGAGTCCGTTTTCCAAATAAAACTTCACTCTGAGAAAAACGATGAACGGAACCTGGAAGTGCAGGATGAATAATTCAGCTTCCTCATTTAAGATGTCAGGAGAAATATTCCATGAATTATGCAGAGGGAAACTAACCTTTAGGGAGTTCTGGCTCCATGTTTTACCAAAATATTTCCTCAGCTTTTGTTCCAAATCCAGAAAAAGATATTCGTTATCTTGGGTTATAAGTTAGAAGAGGAGAAACAGTGGGAGTTTATGCATATAACCTCCTCAGCATTCCAGAGTGAATGAAGTGAAAACATTGCTTCCTGAAACTCCCACACTTACCTCTGAGAAGAGCCAGAGCAAACACTTGGAGGTCGCCGACCCCGAGGGAACGCAGCACCGTTTTCATCACTTCCTGGCCTCTGGCTCGCATCTGGAAGTCAAGAAAAACAAGAAAAGCTCAATTAAAACACTTAAAACACTGGGGTTTTTATTAAATGTTAACTGTAGATACGTTGCTGTATTTGCAACCAAATGTAAAACTGTGTGCAACATGAAACGTGAATGTTTAAAATCATTTTTATGTAATGTTAAAGGTGTGAGAAGAGCCGCCTTACCCCGACACAGAGGTCCAGATGCTGTTTGTTGGGCAGAAGAACGCAGACCTGTCTCGTTTGTTTTGTCCTCATCGTCACAAAAACCTCAGCTGGTCCTCGGTCCGCCTTAAATCCTCCTCTTCTCTTCCCACTGAACCTGGTCCGGCCTCCTCACTTTATTACAAAATGACTGCAGACCTCACTGAAAAAAAAAACATGAAACCCTCCCAGGTTGTTTTGGTCCAGTTTCTGGAGCAAATTTCTTAGTATATTCGAAATAAGACAAAACTAGCTTACAAGTAACTTTTCAGAGAGATAAGAGAGCTTGTTCAAAGTAAATAATTCCTTAATATTGATTAACAAAATAAAACAACAAAAACCAGATTATCTCACTTATAGCAAGGGAGTAATTATTGATAAAACATCAATATCCTCTTAAAAATATTAATAAATCCTTCCAGAGGTCATCAAAGGTCCACCAGACCAGACCAACTGTTCCTACCACACACATATTTACAAAATCAAACAAATTTGGTGTTTAGAAAAATGCTTACTAAACAAAACATTCAATTTATATTAATTTTATTTTATTTTGTTAATGTGGTGGGAATCTCCGGTGAAACGTTTCTTTTTTTTTATATCAAAAATTATGATGCAACAAACTAAGTATGCGCAATATTGGATTTTGGATCAATATTCGAAATACCGATACACTAAAACTCATTTTGTCGATAACCAATAACAATACCGGTGTTTTTTCCCCTACACCTACTTACTGAAGCTGGAAGTCTTTCTCTACTGTGGAGTTAAAATACTGCATTATCTTTGTCTATTTTCCTGTTACCAAATGCTAAAAAGGAGGCCAAAAAAGATGCAACACGTTAAACTTTGATTATGTTTAATGTTAAATAAATTCATGACAATGAAAACACTCCCAACTTCTGACATCTGCATCATTGTCACTGGTTAGTCATATAAGAACAACTTTTATATCAGTGAGTTACTTTAGTGAAATGGCCGATATTAAATTTTACAGCTAATATCGGCCAATATTGATACCATTCCGATAATATGGATGAAAGGTTTTGCAGCACAAATGTAGCATTGACTGACATATTTCATCTGATTTTGTAAATGAAGTGGATGGGGTCAGTTGACCTTTGATAACCCTTGGAAACATTTATCAATATCCTTAAAATGAAAGCAGCACAAGCTAAACTTTTTAAAAATGTTTGACTTTAATTTTGTTTTTAAATTGAAGAAAGTTTGGGAGCCCAATTCACTCAGATCTTTGTGTTGGCCTATCGCAGAGAATAAAACATTCTGGGAGAGTTAAAGGATGTGAAAATGTTTCCAAGACACTAAATAATTCAAATTTGATTTGATAAATAATGTTTAAATCAAAGGTTTAAACAAAATCTGCAACCGCAATAAAAGCTGAATTTAATTTTAAGTATTTTTTTATCCATCCTTGCCAGGAAAGATAAAACATGTAAACAAAAGAAAACACACCTTTATTGTTATTCTATTGTTAATTTATTTAAAAACATCATCTAATAATGCCATTTGTGCTTTGCTTCAGTAAAGCAACATCAAATAAAAACAGTTGGTAGCTGGTGATCCTCACACAGAAACCTCAGATTTTCTCCCGTTAAGGTTACAATCTACAGCTTCGTTTCGGATTCCTACATGAAAAATGTTCACATGCAACAAAATCAGAAAAAAACAAAACCAAAGTAAACTACTGAGTTAAAAAAAAGGCAACTGCTCCCCATAAACAGGCATGTTTAACATCAAATAATTATTACCGTGAGACGTTGGTAATGCAGTTTCAGCAGCATCAACTCCCACGAGGAAACACGAAAACCCAAACCGAGCTTTTCACCTTTTCTGACGCGGATTCACACATTCACATAAACTCGTACTCTAATAAATAAGTCGTTCGTTCAGATCGCTCTTCCTAAGGTGAGATATCGTTTTCAGGTGGAGTTCGGTTCAATCCGAAGACGCAGCGGCGACCGGAGGAAGCTCACGGCGCAGCGGTTTGATCTCTGCAGGCTCAGAAACGCCGGCAAGGAGTTTTTAAACGTTTAAACACATTCACCAGTTTGCATCACATTCCCATCGACGCCACATACTGGTCTGTCCTTCAGCAAGCTGCAGGATTCCTGTAAGAAGGCTACAGATGCAATTCATTTGCACGTACAGCAGAGCTGACCTTAACGTAACCAAACAGAAAACAAGAAATGCAAACACACAGAAAAAACACTTAAACAGTAACCAGCAAAGATGAAGCCTCTTTTCACAAATATTCAGTCGTTATAAACTCTAAACCAAGAACCACAACAATGATTTAAACTTCCTTTGACCCTGTAATAATAATAATAATAAAAACTTTTTCCTCTTTCAGCCTGTGAACATGCAAACACGCAGGCCAACACGGAGGATATTTTACACAGCCGTTCAATTTCAAATTCAAAAACTAGTTAATTTCTGAATTAGTAAGGGGAAACAAATATATTCACATTTTCATCTCACAATGAACAGAAAAACGGATTGTTTTGCACTTACATGCAGCGATATAATACAATGTAGCTTTAAGCTGAATTGCCTGACTCTTTATTTTCTTCTTTTACTCTCTAATCTGAGCGAAATGTAGAAATGCTCTGGATTTAACTGGGCAGCTGAACGTGCGTTTGTGGCAATGATTTGATCCAACTACCTAAAACATTGACATGACCTTTTTATTTCTCGCCATCCTTCTTCCACAGACCGGTTCATGATTTCTCCGTATGACATTTTCACAAACTGAGTAGCTCCTTCAGCAAAGCATTGTTGGAGGAATCTGCTGTGCTGGATTAAATATTCCCGTTTTAAGGAGTTTCTGAGGTGGCTGCGTTTAAATGGTGTGATGGCTGGTGCTGTGTGACGTAACATTCATCGAACAGTTGCTGCAGAAGGATTATTAATGATTAAAAGTCTTGATAAAAGTGTAACCGAATGCACTTAAGAGAACAGTGGATTAAATGCACTTAACTGCTGATTGCATCCGATCAGTTCATACAGGTGCATCTCAGTAAATGAGAAAATCATCGAAAAGTCGGATTATTTCAGTAACTCGATTGAAAAGTGAAACTAAATGGTGTTAATTTGGAAGATCTTGGCTTATAGCAAAACATTACTGTGTGGAATTAATTTACATTTCACCTTTTGAGCTAAATTACTGAAAGAAACGGACTTCACAAAGACACTGACTTATTGAGAGGCACTTTCTGTATTTCTGTACATCTGAACGATTTTGCAGCTGAATGCTTCGATATCTGAAACCAGAAACTGTACAGAACTGCTGACCTCAGCGGTACCGAGAGATTTAAACACGTTTTTCTCAATACCAGAATATTTACACGTTGCGACTGGGATGCCGAAAACATCAATCGACTCCCCAGATTGTGCGCATTTTTTACACTACAACCAAGACTTATGTACAGGAATTTGCTTTTGAAGACAAACTACATTTTTATTTTCCTTATAGTCGATACTAAGAGTGCACTAAAGACATTTTAGCAGCTTTTACATACAAGCAGAAAGAATCAACATAAAATTCTCCTGTTTGTCATTTTCTATGCAAAGGTAGCTTTCCTTCTTTTCAGATCGATGTCATCGTTTTCTTCATATTTACACACAATTAAAATCCTTGACCAGGTCAAAACATTTAAACTACGTTGGCAATGTTACCAAAAAACAAAAACGCGGGGATTCCTGGAGGTACCTCTTCCGGCTGGAAAGAAAAGGAGGAAGACTGGCTTCGGGTCTCTTCCGGCTGACAGCTAGCGGCCGACGCGTGAAGGCACTTCCCGGTAAAGCTTTCCGCAGACTAGCACCTGGGATTGTTTCGAAGTAACCAGTAGAAGCCCTTTGTAAAGGTGAGGGGTCTTAAAGGTTCCCCAGTCACAGAAGCGTGAAGCTTAAGATGTAATGGAGGAGTTTATTCCGGTTGGCCTGAGGTCGAAAGGTGCTGCTGAGCTCCAGAACTGACACTCGGTTTTCTCGTCTTTCCTTCAGGACCTGCAGAGTCGACCAAACAGAGGAGATAAACGTTAAAGCTTCACTCTGAGCCTCTGAAGTCTGCAGAAGAAGCATTAAACATGCTCACCCCGAGCTCTTTGAATGTCTTCACCGTGTTCTTAACCAGATAGTGAGTTGCACTTTCACCTGAAAAAGAAAATAAGACAAAGTTAATCAAGATTAACTTGCCATGCAAAGAGACAGAGCAACATCATAATAACTAAGGAAAAAAAGTATCTAGAAAAGGAAACCTGCTGCCACTCAATGAGTTTCTAAAACCCAGAACTCTGTAAAGGTTTTGTTTTTCAGATTTCTGCTTTACAAAGTAAAGTCACTTTTTAATTCCTAATGACTTCAAATTACATAATAAACAGAAAAATAATAACCCACATTTAATTTAATGTTTTTGTAATAATTAAAGTTATCTTGAAGTAGCATTATAATACATCGGCTTCACAAATTCTTCACAAACATGTTGATGATCTTTGATGAAGGAGGAGAAACTGCAGCAACGCTGGTTTCTTTCCACTGTTTGTTGACATGCACTGTTTGATGATTCCCTTCATAAAATGCTCTTTGTGGGTCTGAATATTTGCTTGATAAACAAAACTTATAGAAAGTTTATAAATTCAGCGCTTTGATTCACAAAATGATGAAGATGAAATGTTTTGTTAACAGATGAAGAAGGAAAAAAGACAGAAGGATGCATCGCTCACTCACTCAATGCTGCTAGCATTCAACACTTAGCAACAACTCACAGGCTGCGCAACACAAATAATCACCCGGTGCCTTCATTAATAAAACATAATGTAATAAAGATAAATTACGTTTATTAAATGTTCCTGGACGAACTTTAATAATTGAAGTAGTGGAATCATTCGAGGAGTCGTTGCAGCCCTGATGCACTGAACAACAAGTAAGTATGACCAATAACGCAGTGAGCATTTCCCTGGACAGACAGCAGAGCATGTGTGCCGTCCTACCATAAGCAGCCACGCCTCTCTCTGTCCGTGTCAGCAGGTATTTGAAGAGCCTCAAGGTGAAGTCGGACTCGGGCATCGGCTGACTCAAGCCGTGAACAAACACGGCGGCGCCGCTGTAGGCCTCCAGCACTGGACTGAGCAGGCGCTGCAGGAAGATGAAGAACTCCTGGTGCTCTGCTGCCAGGCTCACCTGGTTCAGGAAAACGATAATCACCTACGCGGTTCTTGGAAGTGGCTCCGACCGTTCGAACATTTAGAGCGGCTGCATGAGAGCAGACCTTCACGTAACGATCTCGCTGCTCCTCCCCAAAGTCGCTGTCTTCGTCCTCTTCGTCGCTTCTCCAGGAAAGCGGCTCGGAGAACTTCTTAGGCCAGGGTTCCTCGGTTGGGCTGGAGTTCATTTCCTCCTGGTCCTCCTGAAGCGCAAAGACAAAACGAGAAGAAGTGAGAAAAACGCTTCAATGCAACACAAATCTGGAACAAACCTCCAGAAAGAGTCCCACCTGCTTTAATCTGCCTTTGATTCATAATAACTGGAACATATTTGCTAAAAGGAATCTAATATTTACCAATTGTTGGCAACTGTATTATGTTCTTATGGTGTAATTGCCATTTTTGTCCAATAGAAGTAAAGTTAGATCTATAAACTTACTTCAGCCACATAGAGGACCCCACACTGGATGAGTCGGGCCACTGCTTCGTTCAAAACCTGGTAAATAGTCTGGCAGGGCTGCAGGATGGAGAAGAGAGGTGTTGTAAAAAAAAAAAAAATAAATAAGACTGTGACGGAGGAGCCGTCACGAGCCGGGACTTAATTATGAGTCCGTGCCAACATGCGAGCACACACACATACACAATCGCTAACTTCCTTCTGTTCCAGCTTGGACTGATGCGGTTCATCGTGGGTGCACACGCGATGTTCCTGCTTCAGTTAGCATCCATCCTACCTTGTTTTCATTTTCAAACATTTTCCCGGTCTTGTGTTCAAGCAGGATTATTT
>CAEGAF010151709.1:0-15289 GCA_903067075.1 Micropoecilia bifurca
CCAGCCGAGAGACATAGTCCCTCCAGCGTGTCCTGGGTCTTCCTCGGGGCCTCCTCCCGGTGGGACGTGCCCGGAACACCTCACCAAGGAGGCGTCCAGGAGGCATCCTGACCAGATGCCCAGGCCACCTCAACTGGTTCTTCTCACAGTGCCCAGCAAGTAGCTATCAGTTGAAGCTGGATTTAGCTTCCAAATGTAAATTCTAATTTGGAAAATAGTATATTTTGCTTTAGTTTTTAATTTTTTACCTCAATGCTTTCCTGGCCAATTGAGGTGACTGTGTGTATCTGGTATTACTTGAAATTGTTGCAATTTAATATCTCACTTGAAGGCCTGATCTACATGCACATACTTCATATAATGTAAACACTAAGATGAGAGAAAAAAAGTTTGTGAAATACAGAATATTACAGAAGAGATTCAGTTTTATTGTAAGTAGAAACATGATTACAAAATGAAAATGAATATACAATATAGTTCCCAGGAGTTACTGAGATGTCAGACCTGTTTGTCTTTACTGGTAATGAAAACACATCACTCTGGAAGAGAGGAAGAGGGCAGCTCTCTCTGTAAAGAGAGAACTAAAACATGCAGGATGTCGGCCCTCGAGGACCAACTTTGGGCACCTCTGTCTTATGGTCACATACCATATTTTAGTCTTCCTTCTCACTACTTCACAGCATAAAGTCACACGAACTATATTCAAGTCTAAATACATAATTTTGTTTGATGTTATCATATTTTCTGATAACATCTATCAAAAGTTGTGACCATCTGTGTTTTAGTCTAACTCCCATCAAGCTGCCATGTGGTTTCAAACAGAAAAAAAGAAAAGAAAAGAAAATTAGGCTCCCAGATTTGAATTGCTGCTTTATTTACAATCATAAAAGTCGGGCTTAAAATTACAGGTCTACAATGTACAAATATATAAACATTCTTAAATATATCTAAAATATGTTCTTTGTATCTATCAGACAACTCATTTGACATATACATTTTTAATCTACTTCAAGTATATTTAAATTTGAATGAGTTTCACATTATTGATCTTATTTCTGATCACTCAGTGTACAGATGATGAGTGTATTTATTTACACCAGTGGTCCCCAAAGTGGGTTCTGGAGGGCCTGGGTCCTGGAGGGCCTGGGTCCTGGAGGGCCTGGGTCCTGGAGGGCCTGGGTCCTGGAGGGCCTGGGTCCTCGAGGGCCTGGGTCCTCGAGGGCCGGCGTCTTGCATGTTTTAGTTCTCTCCCTGGTTTAGCACACCTGCATCAACTGATGGCTCATTAGAAGGTCTAAGGAGAACATTGACTTGCTGAGGAGGTTGTTACAACGACTAGGGAGAGAACTAAAACATGCAGGACGCCGCCCCTCCAGGACCCTGGCCCTCCAGGACCCACTTTGGACACCTCTGATTTACACCCACACAGCCTGGTCACTGCCCTGCTCTCTGGCATGACCGTCAGGACTGTAATGGAGTCATTGCCACGTCGTGTCCAGCAGATGGCACCACTGCCTTATGATTTCAGGACATTTCAGTCAAGTTTCACCTTTCCCTTTAACTCTTCAGCTCACTCACCCAATTGTTCTTGGCACATTTTATGAAAGAAAAAACAACAAATATGTTAAAATCAAGTAAAATACGATGTCAAATGTAAAAAATAAAAAGTGCAGTAAAGGGCTTTCCGAGGCCAACGAATCGCCTTCAAGATAAATTTCTTCCTAGTTTTACTGATTGTTTGCTCTTTTGTTTTACAAAAAAAAAGAAAAAAAAAAAAAAAGAAAGCGTGACCCAGATACCAATACCATCATCTGATGTTCTGACGCCGCCAGCTTTAGTCTCTGGGTCTTCAGCAATAGAAATCCAGCCTGTGCTTCTGCTGGAGCAGGGAGGATTTGCTCGCCTCCTCTGAGGTCTGAGCAGGGAGGTCAGGGGAAAGCGCCCAGGCTGACAGCTCCCCGCTCAGCTTCGTGTCCAACAGTGTCTCCCTCATCTGCTGGTTCTCCCGGGTTGCTGCCTGCCACACCACCTCCAACTCCTCCTCTACGTCCCTAAAAGGACAAATAATAATAATTTTTAAAAAAAGTAAGCAAATCAACTCGATCAGTCACTTTGCTTCTCACAGAGTAATCCGCTGTGGCTTTCACTCAGGGAGCTGCTGGAGAGTCTCTGCAGGGGGTCTGGAGGGAGTCTAGCATGCAGTGGATGTGTGAAATTGTCTTGAAATAAATTTGAAGATTTCTTTGGCTGTTGCTTATTGGCCTTTGAGTGAGCTGGAGGGTGTCTGCTGATTTCCACAGTGAGACTTGCGTAACTGTCAAGGCAGTTGTGACACTGTGGTGGAAAGCCGGGAATTCGTACAGAAATTTGTGGCACATTGGTTTCAGCAGTTTAAATAGTAAGCGGGTTTATGGCTGTAAGAAGGCAGCGCTGCTCGGTTTTCTAAACGGCACCAAAGTACCAAAACAGATTTTGTTTTTCCTTTGCTGTCTTTCTAAAATCAAACAAATCTTAATATCAGACAGAGAACGTGGATAAAAGCTATGCGATATCCAAAACTATCTGACAAAACTACTGGCAATTACGATTAAGCAGGTTTTTACTTTACTGTGGAGGAAGTTTGATCCGCTTTTCTTTACAGAGATTTTGTACTTCCACCACAACGGATAGCTTCTAAGGCCACTGCTCGTCAGTGAGAAGGAGGTTTTGCTCTTGACTAAACCTCTCCAAAACATTTTTAAGGCCATTCTAAGTTAAGAATGACAATGACTTAAGAACATTGTGATGTTTTTAAGTCACTTTGTAACTTCTTTGGCTGTACGTTGACGGTCATTGTCCATTTGGAAGACCAATCAGAACACCAGCTTCGACTTCCTGACTTATGTCTTTAGATGTTTCTTCAATGTTCTATTTTATTTTATGAATTGTAACAGTTCCTCATGTAGCATCATATAATTCACAGTTAGGATGGAACAAGGATCCAGGTTTTTCCTCCATAAAAAAAAAACAATAGTCATTATGGCCAAGCAGTTCCACTTTAGTTTCATCAGACCACAGGACATCTCTCCAAAAACAAACGTCTGTGTCCATGTGTGCATTTGTAAATTGCAATCTGGCTTTAGAGTAATGGCTTCCTCCTCACTGAGTGGCCTTTCAGTTTGTGTTGGTACAGGACGTGTTTGACTCTAAATAATGACGCTGTCTTAATAGTTTCAGACAGCAGTGCTAAAAATTGTTCGTTTTTTATTTTTGGGATCTTCTGAACTGTTGTTGAAGAAATCTGTAAGAGGTCAAACACTTTTTAATCCCAAAGTAAATAATTATCCGGAAGGCAGTGATGGGGAGAACATTAATGCTTTGGCTACATGAGGTGATCCTGTCAAACGTATTTGAACCACACATATTTATATGGTATATTTAGTGGCATTGTAAATTAATCTTGATGCATTCTTCCCTTGTTGGTTTTCTCTCTCTTTTTTACTACAGTATTTTTCAATAATTTAGCCTGCAGCATCTGTTAGGGACACAGACAGTGGAAATCAGCCTTGGTTGTAAATTGGTGCATTTACATTTGTGTTGTTCAAAATGTTTATTAATGCACAATGTTGCCCTTCAGAAAATAAAATAATGTAAATTAAAACATAATTAGTGACAATTTTGGTTGTTATTTTGTATTTGTCGAGCAATATAATCCATGATCTGTGGTGGTTCAGTGTTTTAGCAGACTAATTATTATTCAAGATTTACATTTATTGATACATGTTTATGTAAAGCACCTGTGTTAGGCATTTTGGACTAGAGGCCATCAGAGATGGCAAAAAAAGAGATGGTGTAAAATAATAATTTTATTATTTTTCATGTGTTTCAAATGACTTTTAATAACCAGATCCTAGCCAAAAAGGTTACAGAACTTGAGAAGCCCATGTGAAAATCTGAAACATGTATATGTATACATATGTATAAAAAAATCAGAGCTCTCAATTGATGCTTGGTCTCAAGGACTTGTTTCCTTCAGTGTATTTCATTGAACTTTAGAGCGACTGCTAGTCCATCTGGAGAACATTGACTAGATTATGAAGAAAAAAATATATAAATCTGTTCTTTCAATTATTAATGTGTCTCAATGTGAAAAAAAGAAAAACTTTGTCCTTTGTCATCTCAGAGTGACAACCACCACACATTCTCTGCTAATTACATCCAATCCAAACAGTTACCAATGGCAACCGCATTCACTGCTGCTTCAGCATACAGGAAAAAAGATTAATGTGCCTGTGATGGAGAGAAACTCTTTCTGAAGACTGGCTTGATTGCAGTGACCACAGACCCACTAAAATGTATTTTGCTGCATTAAATATACATGATGCTTTGCAAAAGGGTTCTACTGAAAAAAAAGAGCTTTGAGGTTTTTCACATCCTGTCATGTTGCAACAAAATTCAATGTATTTTGTTGGGATTTTGTGAAATAGTTCATCATAAAGAAATGCATTGTTGTAAAAGTGGACCAACATGAACACTCTGAACACAACATCCCAACAGTGTAACTGGGAGTTAGGGGGAAAGTACATTATTGTACATGTTCAAATAAAGAATCTTTGGAAAACAGATTCTTTACTTAAAAATTGCACGTTTGAAAGTATAATCCTATTCCTTCCACTTAACAATGATTCTATATTTTTTGTTGATCTATACAAAAAAAGGATATTAAAACATTTGCCAGTCACTGTGTGGCTTATGTATCACTGATTGCATCTTTAGATATCTGCACTGCAGCCGTTTAATATGGTCAATTCAATAAATCAGATATTTACCAAAATGTTCTTTCAGTTCAGTCACTCAATCCTCAATCTCAATATAGGTTAAGATGCAGGTTCATATTCTCAAGTCTTTATTTTGCAAATTATGATAGTTTTCCACTTACAGCTAACATAAACATGACATTTAAGATTAGAATATTACTTCAGACCAATAAAAAAAACCCATTTGAAACCAGTAATGTGGGTTTAATGTAAATAACACATGCTTATGGGTAATTTTCATAAGGAACTTTTAATAAGATAACGGAGCCTCATCATCAGGACAGAATGCATATTTTAGTGTATTTCTACATTTGATGAGGCCTTGTTGCTTTTGAATAAAAGGGAAAATACTTTATTAATGCAGGACAGAACGTTGAGTGTTTGAACTAGCCTTCAACCACTGGACCTAGTGTGTGTTTTATGAGTATTACAAGAATAATAAAATTAAGAGCTTTATCTCTGTTGGATGCAGAAGAAACTGGGTTCAGGGGTACAACATGATTAGAAATTCTTTGTATGAGCTGAAGCCTGCTGTTAGCAAAGCACTACTTCTGTATGTCAATTCAGGTTCTCACTCACTACGGGCTTAAAGCTGCAAACGCCACAGGCTGCTACGACTGTAAAATAACAAACGGGGATCTTTTACGACTGCTACAAAAACCGCCACCCATCTCTGTCTGTTTCAGCCGTCTCTTTCATTTCACGTCTCTCTAACTGTCAGGTTATTGCAAGGGCAGGCAAAATACAGTCCTTGACAACTGCCTCGGGTTCATAGAGAACGCAAAATGATTTGAGAGAAAAGTGTTTCTGATGGACGAGGTGGGCCCTGATCAAATGAGGGAGCCTGAAGGAAAAGAAAACTTCTGCAGCATGATCATTTATGCTCTTGAGTTTTATTAATTTTAAGCATGAGGCCCAGCTCTACACATTAACATAAATGACTGTCAGCACTTTGAGGTGGTCAACAGCAGAAGGAAGGGTTGTTTCAACTCAACGCTTTAACAGAATTGACAGAATATTATTAATATTACCTTAAAAATCATTGTTGTAAAGTAGCAGAATTATGTAAAAGCAACATTTTTTAGTTTTACATCATATTATACTGTTATTAATTAAAAACATTCCTGGAGTGTTGCCTTGATTCTCTCATGAATGTTTGAGAAATCCTTTAATCTCCCATGGCAACCATTCAGCTGTGCAAAACGCCTGGATGGACCTGGCTCCACCTTTCAGACACAGCCTCTCCTCTGAGCTGCAGTTTCAAAGCTTCAGAGCTTCTGCCCCGTCTTTCCCACTCGGCTCCTTCAAACTAGCCAGCAGCAATTAGCAAACGCCTGGTAGAAGTGCACATCTGCTGAGCTCTTAATGGAAGCTTCTTCTCAGTGCAACGCTGGTAAAAACCCAGTTAAAGGGTTAATAGAGGAGCGATGCTGTGATGACGTCCTGAAGGCGGAATTTCAGAAAGAGCAGGAGTTTTTAAAGTGACAGAGGCCCATTTTCCAGGCATTAAACCAAAAAGTAAAATTTCTTGTAAGCTATGTTTGATAAATATAGCATTTTTTAACAACTGAAGTCAACGTAGAAAGTACATAACACTGTCCCTTTAATAAGTGAAAGCTAATTATTTGCCACAATACATCTTTTAAGTAGTAATTTACTTGGAACTTAGACCAAAGCTATTCTAAAGAAGTGGCTAATCAATACTAACCATCCACTGACTTGAGTACTGTGAAACCCTGCTGCATTTTAATCAGATTCTAAACTTACTGACAATGGCTTATATAATCAGGGTCTCAGTTTGTTGGCTGCTGAAAGTAAATTAAATGAAAATGGGGGAATTTATAAGCAAATTACCAGCTTTGCTTGTTGATTTGGAGGCTGCTTTTTGTTTATATGAAGCAAGTCTTTTTGTGTTGAGCGGCTAGGTAGCAGTGGGAGGAGCAGACTATGTTTAGAGGAGGAAAAAAGAAGCTCTGAAAGCTCAATTGCCACCCCCAGAGCTCCGTGAAGTCTGGGGCAGTGGCGCTTCCCCGGAGGCTACGCAGAACTCAGCTGGCAGGCAGCAATCAGAACCGATCAGCATCTCTGCGGCTGAATCACGGGCGGAATATAAAGCAGAGGATGAGAGGAAACGTAGACTGACTCGCAGAAAGATTCTTCTGAAGTGAGACGATGAAAAGTTTCACTCCAAATGCCCTTCCTGAGAACAAAGCAAACTTTTCTCAAAAAGGGAAACAACAAAAACAACTAGGGGTATTTCATAAGAACATCATCTACAAACAGGGTTTTTCTGTAACATTTTGGCCCTGGTGTGTGGTTCCAATGACTTGGCAAGGCTGGACTCTGCGTCAGGGGATTGCTATCAGAAAGAGTCTAATTTGGGTGACCATTTTCTGCATGAATGAGCCAAAGACAGAAAACTCTTCCTAATAAGATATATTTTGAGATAGTTGGTGTCACTCAATGTCATTAAAGGGATTTTCGGCTGTAAAACCTTGAGTTCAGTTTAATGAGGCTCTTCTGATTAGAAAAATGTCAAAAACTCTGCTAAAATTCAAAGCCAAGGAGGAAGCTCTAAATTATAATCAGAATCTGCTCTCAATCCGTTCCGATGAGTCGGTGGTAATAGGGGTTTAACCACAGCAAACAAGCTTAGGTGCACACCTCTGAAAAGTTCACAACAAATGTAAAAAAAAAAAAGCTAAAAACAAATGGGACGCTCCATTTCCCTCGGTTTTATTGGCCAAAAAACCCTGAGCAAAATCCTCTTAATTAGGTTTGTAAAATTTATGAGCGAATTACTAAATCTATTACTGCTAAAACAAAAAGTTGATTTACATAATGCCCCTGTAATAAAATTGAATTAAAAAAAAATCATAGGACTTTGTTAGTTTTTCACACTGCTCTTTCATTTTAGCCAAGTTCTCATCAAATGTATGTAAACAAATTTCAATATAGTCATTAGTCTGAAGGATTAACCAGGTATGCGAGAGCCACTGACTTTTTATTTTATCTTGATATGTAAAACTGAGATGATGGGAAGTGGACTGGATAGGAAGCAGCTTGATGTGGAAAGAAACAATCATCTGTCTCTAACGTACATCTTGGTTTATTGCATCACAAGACATCTTTAAAGATGCAAAATATCTTAAGCCTCTCATACAAAAAAAGGAATTCATATTATTTATCCCTGATTAGTCAGATTTATCCTGAAAGGGTCGACTATTCAGCCATGTGTGTCAGAAACAAACAATGCAGAGCACATGGGTGATCAGAGCGATCTTACAAATCGATTACCAAACTGACTGGCAGCCAGTGATAAGAGAGGCTTAATCACAAGTGATAGCATCTCGTCCTGTGTGTTTACTAAAACACAGCTGCCTTTTCCACCCGATGAATAGCACCAATAGTACAACTTTACTACATAAATTACAAAGCAAGCGAGGCTGAATTAACAGAACGAACGACCTTCCTGAGATCGAGTAAAGGCGAGATGTTTCTGATAATGTGTGTGATTCGTCATTAAGATGCCCTCCAGGCAGAGCAGGACCGACTCTTCAGACAATTTGATTAGCTTGCTTTCATTTGATAGCAGCGGGCATCAGGCCCGGAGACGGATCTAAAAACAGACCGACCCACGGTGGGAGAGAGAGAGAAAGAGAGAGGGGAAGTGTTGAGAGAGTTTTTTTCCATTTTTTTTTATGGAGCAACCTGATTATTAGAAGGTTGCTATATTTAGCCAGTTTCACCAATTGGCTTAAAAAAAAGCAAGAAAATTCAATAAAATAATACTGACGATGCAGGTTAATTAACAGGCTCTTTTTCAAACCCCTTCATTCAATAATGTAGTATTCAAGATTTATTTGGAAGAAACAAATCTGTTCTTTATTTAAGACAGAAAAATTGCTAGATTAAAGCTAATGCTCGCCACAAAGACCATTGCTGCTCCTTTTTTGGCCATATGTCAATCCAAAGTGCTGAGAAAGTCATATCTGGAGAAAAGACAATATATAATCCAGATGAAGCCGAATCCCATCAGTGAACATGGTGGTATATTAAGATTTGAGCCTCATTTGCTGCACCTGTGCTGGGATGTCTTACCACATCCACCTATCCAGCCATCAGGACTGTGTGATTAATTAAGTTTTTCCTTCAGAGTCAATATCAAAACAGAAAAACAATGCTAAGCTGAAAAATTATTCTTTATGTTATTACTTTTGACATTTCACAAGCTTAGTTTGTGATATCTCTTGACTGATACAGATAAAAATGGAAAACAAATAATATGAAAGATTTGCTTTGCAGTCATGTCTGCCCCCCTGAGCAACAGGAATTTAAACTATGAATTGATAGGCAAAGCGATGTTTATTGTACATATTTTGTCTAATTTTATTAGAATCTATAAAATGCTACAGTAGCTGCACTAAAATATGAGCACATTAATTTTATGTTATATTTATAATAATTTTCTTACTTTATCCTTTTTAATTTATATCTAGTTATTTTATTTTGTAATTCAGGTTGATTTGTGCTTCAGTATATTTTACATTTTAATTTCATTGTAGCACTTTGCTTTTCTATTGAGGAACCTTTGAAGAACACTATGTCCAAGAATTTATTTGACCTTTAAGTTTAAAATAACATCCTACATTAACGAAAATAAAGAAAAAGATAACAGGAAACTGTTATGCTGAAAGAAGTTCATGGTCCTTCAAGTTGCAATGAGATGCCCTGTCTTTCCAAACTTATAGAACAATTATTTTAAATGGCATTATCAATAAATATGATTCTTATATCTTATAAATCCATCCCATATATGGTTGCGAAAACTCCAGAGAATCTCTGAGTTCCTGCACTTCCCTTGGCAGACTGATGCTTGTCACAACTTGCGGGGTGCTAATGTCCCTGGTGGCATCTCATAATAATGCAGCATCTTCACTTCTTTTTATCATGATGCTATTGAGAAACTTCCTGACACGCTGCATCACATTTTGGTGTGGCAACAGCAGTGAACCTGAAAGCAGGATTCAACACTTGATGGGGAAGTCTCTGGGGTTTCACTCTCCTTTCTGGAGATTATTTTTAAAAGACGGTTGTGAGAAAAATAAAAAATAAAAGCCGTCAGCGTGGTGAGAGTGATCCTTCCTCCTCCTGTGGGTCGTTTTATTGCCAACGTCTCTCCATTGAATTGTATATAATCATTATATTTCTGCTGCTGCTTTTTATATCTTCAAATAAAATGACATATAGTCCTTTCCTAGATAGGATTTCTTTTTCACTTCCCGGAATGTAACCCCAAAATGTTTAGCACACTGCAAAAACCAATTTTTTTGTCCATGAATTCTTGTCTATTTTCTTATGTAAATATTTTAGTACACTTAAATTAAGACAAAAGAAACTTAAAAATTCAGCAAGAGAAATTGCTTGTTCTAAGTAAACAATACTGCAGATTTTTTTCCCACTTAAAACAGAAAAAGAAGATTTAACATGTGACAAAGTCTGTCAGTGGAACTCGTACTTTTTAAAATAATTTTACATTTTAATTATTGACTTAAAACAAGCTTATTTACCTTTCTAAGCTGTTTCTTACGGCAGATAAACAGTTTTCCTGTAACTGTAAGTTGTTTGTCCGCCATTAGCGCAGTTAGCAGCAAGTGCATGAGAACGATTGACAGCGCTAGGACCCTCCTCCTGGATCCGCTTGGTCGTTTTTGATTGGGAGCGGTTCATTTCTTCAGACAGTGACAGTAGCTTAAGGAGCAGGTGGAGATCGATCTTTTCACAGATAATGTGTCTCATGACAAATTGTCACAACTTTTAACACATATGTAAAGAGCATATTCTTTACAAAAGTTGCATAATGCAGCTTTAATGAGCCAAATCAGACTATTAGATTGCAAAACTGAGTCAATGTTGTTTTCTTACACCATTTTCTTCTACACACACGGTTGTCTTTCATCTCATCGTATCCCCTCCTCTCATTCATACATTATCTCGCTATCCTCCTCCCTCGTCCTCCTCTCTCCCTCTCTCTCCCTCTCTCTCTTCTCTTCTCGCTCCCCCTCCTACCGTTTGGACTGCAGCAGTTTTTCCTCAGCCTCCTGTCTTTCTCTCAGCAGCTTCTGCAGGTGAAGGATCTCCTTCTTGTAAGAAGCCGTCCTCCCCTCTGCAGCCTCCTCCAACGCTGCCAGTCTGGTTGACGCCTGCCTCCGGTATACCTGCACAAACACACGCAAAAAGGAATGATATGCGGAGTGTTGCTATGAAGAAGGTGGACTTAAATGAAGGACAGATCAGCAGAGACAAGTGGAGCGGAGGAGGGGGTGTCACACACACTGGGACAAGGTGAGGAGTAACAGCAACACACACACACACACACACACACACACACACACACACACACACACACACACACACACACACACACACACACACACACGCACACACACGCACGCAAGCACAGACTGCAATCTGTAGATTCCCCGTCTGCTCCCCATGCGACACGTTGTTGTTGTGAGAAACGTTGGGGCTTTTCTTGCATGTTCTTTTCGTCTGAAGTGTGTGTGTTTACCTGGAAGTGTGTGTTAGGCAGCATTTAAGTGGTAGGTTTAGATTAAAGGCGGCTGTGTGTACAGATTAGAAGCCGTTTTGCTGCTGACAGTTCTGAACTGTTGCTGGTAGTGCAGCACAAACTCATACAAGTGGAATAAGAAGCTCCACTAATGGAAAACACTGACAGAGGAGCAAATAGGTGAGACCTCAGAAAAATAAGAAAAACGGACAAGAGCTGAAAATATTTTATATTTTTGTGAATGTGTGTGTGTGGGCATGTGCGTGTCGCACCATTTACTAGTTAAAGCATAAAATAAACATTCCTCCATGTCTGCACATAATGTCTAAATTTAAAAAATTTCCAATGGTGATTGTGACACTTTTGCACAAAAGCAGCAACATAAAGAGCTGTTTTTTTTATTAATATAAATTTAATGCAAATTTACCAATTGACATTGTGCTTCCAAAACTTCATGATCGTTTTATCCTAAGCCAGAGCCAGTAAAGAAAGATGAGAGAGAAGCGCTCTGATGTAATAATTCAAGCATTCGCCACGAGCAAATTTCACCCCTGACTGCTCCTGTCTGTTGTTTGCACAAAGACCGAGAAAAGACGGGGGAGCAAAGTAAACAAGTTGAACTTATTATATTAATCTTACAGTGTTTTTCTCTCGAGGGAGGAAAAAAAAAAAGAAAGAGAAACTTGTTGCTGCTCCTTTAATTTCAGTGCCGCACTCTTTTTGTTCAGGCTTCTTCAAGGCAGTGACAGTAAACCATAAACTGCTGAGGTTTATAACAAGCCGTCCCCTTTGAGAAATCGGAGTGGATGCTTTGCTTTGTTTTTCCCATTCGGACAGTATTCCTGATTTATGACGCTATTGTGAGTCTTTTGTGGCATCATACCACAAAAATACTTTCTTTTAACTGTGCTTTTAAATCACCTTGAAATATATATACACGCTCCTTTTTTCTCATTTCACTACTCTATAACCTCAAACTTTCAGTTTTACGTTGTTTTGTTCTTTTTTGTCACTGACTAAAATAAATCATGTCAAATTTGAAATAAAAGAAAACAATACATAGTCCAAATAAGTTTAGAGTAGGAAAATCTGAAAAGTGTGGTGAGCATTTGTGTTCATCCTATCTAAAAGAATAATTTGCTGAAACCACCTTTTGCTGCAATCTGGAATTTCTAGGTCTTAAATTTCTGCCAATGCTTCTTTGGAAATTAGCTGAGGTTACATAGAAAAAATATCTCTGAGTGGTCATTTTTAGGTCTGAACTTTGACTGGGCCACTCTACCCTGTGAACTCTGGCTGTATGTTTAGGAGCTGCGTCTGTTTTCTCCCATGGTTCAGTTATATTTAGCTCCACTAATCTTCAAATCAGCTCTGACCGACTTCCTCTGTTCCCTTGTAAAGAATGCAGGCCCACAGCATGATGCTTCCACTTACATGTTTCAAAGAATGATGTTTAGTGTTAGCTCTCCATCCCACATAGCATTTTACAAGCAGACAAAACTGCTGCCTTGGTCCAGACCTTGTTGTTCACTCCAAAGTGACTTCTTCTTGCTTTATTTCTCCAGTTTTTTTGTAGTCTGCCATACTTTCCATTTCCAGGTGATGGATGGCTCTGAGCTCTTGAACAGGTTTACAATCTGGACATTGTTCTATAACCTAAGCCTGTGTTAAACCTCTCCATAACTTTACTCCTGACCTTCTGTCTGCTGTGTTGCTTGGTCTGTTGATGACAACATGATGTCTGAAACCTTTGTCAAATTAAAATGTATGTACTCTCTTTGAATCAACCTTTGCATTGTTCTTCTCCTCAGAATATATTGATATTGAGGATAAACATACTTTCATAATGTATTCATCTCATTCCCTTCATGCAAAGACAGAATTTACTCGTCCGACAGACTTGTGATAATATTATATTTTATTTAATCAGACACATGTGACTTTTAGCTCAAACTAAAGCTAGCCATGCATCGT
Organism: Micropoecilia bifurca; assembly: GCA_903067075.1. Classification (NCBI taxonomy): domain Eukaryota; kingdom Metazoa; phylum Chordata; class Actinopteri; order Cyprinodontiformes; family Poeciliidae; genus Micropoecilia; species Micropoecilia bifurca. The sequence continues at coordinate 13,342 of CAEGAF010151709.1, forward strand.
ACAGAAATGTTAAAATTTATCCCACCTACCTACACTGTTCTACGTACCCATTTTCTCCAGCTTTTTACTTCAGAAGACAAGTTGTTGTCAAGAATTTTATTTAGGTATATCAGCATATAGAGGCAAAACTCAAAATACACACAACACTTTTCAGATTTTTACAATGTTTTTCAAAACCATGTATCGTTTTCTTTCCATGTCACAATTATTATTTTTTTTAGTTTGTATTGGCCGACCCTGATAAAAATACACTTGAGTTTGTGTTTGTAATGTGACAGGGACGTAGAGGCTTATGGATATTTTTGAAAGGTTCCAGATAAATCTGAAAGAATCAGGCTTTTCTTTTTACATATTAAAATTGACTGAAAACATCAAAAATTTTTCCTTTTTTTTGTGATAAACTGAAATTTAAACAGCCTAACGTCTTCTGTTTAAGAATTGGCAATTAGTATGTGTATCGCTGTAAGCATTGGTGCATTATTGTTGGCTATGAAACATTTCTGACAAACTGTTGATAGATTTTTTTTTCATATCACAAATGAGTAGAAATAAAAACAACCAGTATAAACACAAAGCCAGCATAACTGCATAGGGAATATGGCTTGCTTTTGTAATCCTTTTTGTGTTGAAATGAAGATAAACAAATATACATATATGTCCAAATACTGTCCATTTACTCTACAGTATAATTTTCTACAAGTTCTTCAGCTAGGAAGCATCTCATTTTACCCCAAAACGTGTCACCTCACCCAGCTGAAAATGTTGTGACAAACTGACACAAACCAGATTATTCCATTTTCCATCCTGTCACAAAATGTCTCCTGTGCAAATCGCAAATCTTGGTGCATCGCTGGCTGGCGGGTTTTAATCTTTTCAGATGTTTGCTGACATTTGCATCTTTTAACTGCATTTTGTCGCAATGTTTATCCTTCTGCTAGCAAGCCAGCGTGCAACAGTTTCAAGCAATAAGTTTCGAGCTGTGATTTTTAGTCAGCCTACTCCAGGTTAGCTTTGCCAGACAAATCGCCATGATTAGACTAAGACGAGATTGCATGAATTCAGGACAAATGCTCTGGTGAAGCAGACATGAAAAGAGCAAATAAGAAAATGAAATGTTGTTGAGCAAAGACGAGCAGAGGTGGATCTGAAATGGGACCGAATGAAAGCAAAAAAAAAAGACTAAGAAAGAACGAATTAAACCATGAACTATTAAATGTCCCTCTGCAAGGCAGTTATTGCCTGTTAATTCCCTCCTGTGCCGAGCGATGAATGCAAATGGTGCTGTCTGGGTCCAGAGCTTGCAGCCAGAGAATCCAAATGTCTCGGGGCGCACAGGGAAGCGTGAGGGCGCCAGCATCTGGCCAGCTGACGAGGTGACATTTAGCCTGCTCTGTAAGCTGCCAAACATCCAGCCGTCCCTGCCAGATTTAGCCCAAAGGGGCGCTCGCCTTCGCAACAAGGCAACCAGAATACTAATTACAGATGCAATAGTTGATTTTAACAACGATTTTATCCACTGAAATTCTGATGATGCAAAGGAGCGTGGAGTTTTCAGATCTTTTATTAGACCTTCGGAGCATCCTACAATGTCTTAGCACTACACTTAATCAAAGGACAGAAACAAGATCCATCTGTATTTGTTTACTGCGTTTGATCACCTTTACCATTAATAATGTGAATACTTGGAATTATTGCTTGTACAAATCAATCATTATTAACAAAATTTGACTTTTTTGACCAAAAAAATCCTTCAGCATCAAAGTGAAAATTGATTTCTGTAACAATGGCCACTGTAGATATTGATCATTAAATTTGAATTAGAATTTGTTGTTGTTGTTGTCACATATATACATGAGATTAAAACACAACTCTGAAAAACAGTGCAAACAATCCAAAAAATATACACCATTTTAACATAAATTGGTGATATTTACAATCATATATATAT